>CAXARG010000204.1:0-123000 GCA_963971235.1 Cryptus armator | reverse complement strand
TGGCATGGAATGGCATGGAATGGCATGGAATGGCATGGAATGGCATGGAATGGCATGGAATGGCATGGAATGGCATGGAATGGCATGGAATGGCATGGAATGGCATGGAATGGCATGGAATGGCATGGAATGGCATGGAATGGCATGGAATGGCATGGAATGGCATGGAATGGCATGGAATGGCATGGAATGGCATGGAATGGCATGGAATGGCATGGAATGGCATGGAATGGCATGGAATGGCATGGCACCGCATGGCACGGCATGGAATGGCATGGAATGGCATGGCACGGCATGGCACGGCATTGAATGGCATGGAATGGCATTGAATGGCATTGAATGGCATGGAATGGCATGGAATGGCATGGAATGGCATGGAATGGCATGGAATGGCATGGAATGGCATGGAATGGCATGGAATGGCATGGAATGGCATGGAATGGCATGGAATGGCATGGAATGGCATGGAATGGCATGGAATGGCATGGAATGGCATGGAATGGCATGGAATGGCATGGAATGGCATGGAATGGCATGGAATGGCATGGAATGGCATGGAATGGCATGGAATGGCATGGAATGGCATGGAATGGCATGGAATGGCATGGAATGGCATGGAATGGCATGGAATGGCATGGAATGGCATGGAATGGCATGGAATGGCATGGAATGGCATGGAATGGCATGGAATGGCATGGAATGGCATGGAATGGCATGGAATGGCATGGAATGGCATGGAATGGCATGGAATGGCATGGAATGGCATGGAATGGCATGGCACCGCATGGCACGGCATGGAATGGCATGGAATGGCATGGCACCGCATGGCACGGCATGGCACGGCATTGAATGGCATGGAATGGCATTGAATGGCATGGAATGGCATGGAATGGCATGGAATGGCATGGAATGGCATGGAATGGCATGGAATGGCATGGAATGGCATGGAATGGCATGGAATGGCATGGAATGGCATGGAATGGCATGGAATGGCATGGAATGGCATGGAATGGCATGGAATGGCATGGAATGGCATGGAATGGCATGGAATGGCATGGAATGGCATGGAATGGCATGGAATGGCATGGAATGGCATGGAATGGCATGGAATGGCATGGAATGGCATGGAATGGCATGGAATGGCATGGAATGGCATGGAATGGCATGGAATGGCATGGAATGGCATGGAATGGCATGGAATGGCATGGAATGGCATGGAACGGCATGGAATGGCATGGAATGGCATGGCACCGGCATGGCACCGGCATGGCACGGCATGGCACGGCATGGCACCGGCATGGCACGGCATGGAATGGCATGGAATGGCATGGAATGACATGGAATGGCATGGAATGGCATGGAATGGCATGGCACGGCATGGCACCGGCATGGCACGGCATGGCACCGGCATGGCACGGCATGGCACCGGCATGGCACGGCATGGCACCGGCATGGCACGGCATGGCACCGGCATGGCACCGGCATGGCACGGCATGGCACCTGCATGGCACGGCATGGCACCGGCATGGCACGGCATGGCACGGCATGGCACCGGCATGGCACGGCATGGCACCGGCATGGCACGGCATGGCACCGGCATGGCACGGCATGGCACGGCATGGCACCGGCATGGCACCGGCATTGCACGGCATGGCACCGGCATGGCACCGGCATGGCACGGCATGGCACGGCATGGCACCGGCATGGCACGGCATGGCACCGGCATGGCACGGCATGGCACCGGCATGGCACGGCATGGCACGGCATGGCACGGCATGGCACGGCATGGCACGGCATGGCACGGCATGGAATGGCATGGAATGGCATGGAATGGCATGGAATGGCATGGAATGGCATGGAATGGCATGGAATGGCATGGAATGGCATGGAATGGCATGGAATGGCATGGAATGGCATGGAATGGCATGGAATGGCATGGAATGGCATGGAATGGCATGGAATGGCATGGAATGGCATGGAATGGCATGGAATGGCATGGAATGGCATGGAATGGCATGGAATGGCATGGAATGGCATGGAATGGCATGGAATGGCATGGAATGGCATGGAATGGCATGGAATGGCATGGAATGGCATGGAATGGCATGGAATGGCATGGAATGGCATGGAACGGCATGGAACGGCATGGAATGGCATGGAATGGCATGGAATGGCATGGAATGGCATGGAATGGCATGGAATGGCATGGAATGGCATGGAATGGCATGGAATGGCATGGAATGGCATGGAATGGCATGGAATGGCATGGAATGGCATGGAATGGCATGGAATGGCATGGAATGGCATGGAATGGCATGGAATGGCATGGAATGGCATGGAATGGCATGGAATGGCATGGAATGGCATGGAATGGCATGGAATGGCATGGAATGGCATGGAATGGCATGGAATGGCATGGAATGGCATGGAATGGCATGGAATGGCATGGAATGGCATGGAATGGCATGGAATGGCATGGAATGGCATGGAATGGCATGGAATGGCATGGAATGGCATGGAATGGCATGGCACCGCATGGCACGGCATGGAATGGCATGGAATGGCATGGCACGGCATGGCACGGCATTGAATGGCATGGAATGGCATTGAATGGCATTGAATGGCATGGAATGGCATGGAATGGCATGGAATGGCATGGAATGGCATGGAATGGCATGGAATGGCATGGAATGGCATGGAATGGCATGGAATGGCATGGAATGGCATGGAATGGCATGGAATGGCATGGAATGGCATGGAATGGCATGGAATGGCATGGAATGGCATGGAATGGCATGGAATGGCATGGAATGGCATGGAATGGCATGGAATGGCATGGAATGGCATGGAATGGCATGGAATGGCATGGAATGGCATGGAATGGCATGGAATGGCATGGAATGGCATGGAATGGCATGGAATGGCATGGAATGGCATGGAATGGCATGGAATGGCATGGAATGGCATGGAATGGCATGGAATGGCATGGAATGGCATGGCACCGCATGGCACGGCATGGAATGGCATGGAATGGCATGGCACCGCATGGCACGGCATGGCACGGCATTGAATGGCATGGAATGGCATTGAATGGCATGGAATGGCATGGAATGGCATGGCACCGGCATGGCACCGGCATGGCACGGCATGGCACGGCATGGCACCGGCATGGCACGGCATGGAATGGCATGGAATGGCATGGAATGACATGGAATGGCATGGAATGGCATGGAATGGCATGGCACGGCATGGCACCGGCATGGCACGGCATGGCACCGGCATGGCACGGCATGGCACCGGCATGGCACGGCATGGCACCGGCATGGCACGGCATGGCACCGGCATGGCACCGGCATGGCACGGCATGGCACCTGCATGGCACGGCATGGCACCGGCATGGCACGGCATGGCACGGCATGGCACCGGCATGGCACGGCATGGCACCGGCATGGCACGGCATGGCACCGGCATGGCACGGCATGGCACGGCATGGCACCGGCATGGCACCGGCATTGCACGGCATGGCACCGGCATGGCACGGCATGGCACCGGCATGGCACGGCATGGCACCGGCATGGCACGGCATGGCACCGGCATGGCACCGGCATGGCACGGCATGGCACCGGCATGGCACGGCATGGCACGGCATGGCACCGGCATGGCACGGCATGGCACCGGCATGGCACGGCATGGCACCGGCATGGCACGGCATGGCACCGGCATGGCACGGCATGGCACCGGCATGGCACGGCATGGCACCGGCATGGCACCGGCATTGCACGGCATGGCACCGGCATGGCACGGCATGGCACCGGCATGGCACGGCATGGCACCGGCATGGCACGGCATGGCACCGGCATGGCACGGCATGGCACTGGCATGGCACGGCATGGCACCGGCATGGCACGGCATGGCACGGCATGGCACGGCATGGCACGGCATGGCACGGCATGGCACGGCATGGCACGGCATGGCACCGGCATGGCACGGCATGGCACGGCATGGCACGGCATGGCACGGCATGGAATGGCATGGAATGGCATGGAATGGCATGGAATGGCATGGAATGGCATGGAATGGCATGGAATGGCATGGAATGGCATGGAATGGCATGGAATGGCATGGAATGGCATGGAATGGCATGGAATGGCATGGAATGGCATGGAATGGCATGGAATGGCATGGAATGGCATGGAATGGCATGGAATGGCATGGAATGACATGGAATGGCATGGCACCGGCATGGCACCGGCATGGCACGGCATGGCACGGCATGGCACCGGCATGGCACGGCATGGCACCGGCATGGAATGGCATGGAATGGCATGGAATGGCATGGAATGGCATGGAATGGCATGGAATGGCATGGAATGGCATGGAATGGCATGGAATGGCATGGAATGGCATGGAATGGCATGGAATGGCATGGAATGGCATGGAATGGCATGGAATGGCATGGAATGGCATGGAATGGCATGGAATGGCATGGAATGGCATGGAATGGCATGGAATGGCATGGAATGGCATGGAATGGCATGGAATGGCATGGAATGGCATGGAATGGCATGGAATGGCATGGAATGGCATGGAATGGCATGGAATGGCATGGAA
The DNA here is from genome assembly GCA_963971235.1 of Cryptus armator. Lineage (NCBI taxonomy): Eukaryota > Metazoa > Arthropoda > Insecta > Hymenoptera > Ichneumonidae > Cryptus > Cryptus armator. Next base: position 118,389 of record CAXARG010000204.1, on the reverse strand, counting down.
CGGCATGGAACGGCATGGAATGGCATGGAATGGCATGGAATGGCATGGAATGGCATGGAATGGCATGGAATGGCATGGAATGGCATGGAATGGCATGGAATGGCATGGAATGGCATGGAATGGCATGGAATGGCATGGAATGGCATGGAATGGCATGGAATGGCATGGAATGGCATGGAATGGCATGGAATGGCATGGAATGGCATGGAATGGCATGGAATGGCATGGAATGGCATGGAATGGCATGGAATGGCATGGAATGGCATGGCACCGCATGGCACGGCATGGAATGGCATGGAATGGCATGGCACGGCATGGCACGGCATTGAATGGCATGGAATGGCATTGAATGGCATTGAATGGCATGGAATGGCATGGAATGGCATGGAATGGCATGGAATGGCATGGAATGGCATGGAATGGCATGGAATGGCATGGAATGGCATGGAATGGCATGGAATGGCATGGAATGGCATGGAATGGCATGGAATGGCATGGAATGGCATGGAATGGCATGGAATGGCATGGAATGGCATGGAATGGCATGGAATGGCATGGAATGGCATGGAATGGCATGGAATGGCATGGAATGGCATGGAATGGCATGGAATGGCATGGAATGGCATGGAATGGCATGGAATGGCATGGAATGGCATGGAATGGCATGGAATGGCATGGAATGGCATGGAATGGCATGGAATGGCATGGAATGGCATGGAATGGCATGGAATGGCATGGAATGGCATGGAATGGCATGGAATGGCATGGAATGGCATGGAATGGCATGGAATGGCATGGAATGGCATGGAATGGCATGGAATGGCATGGCACCGCATGGCACGGCATGGAATGGCATGGAATGGCATGGCACCGCATGGCACGGCATGGCACGGCATTGAATGGCATGGAATGGCATGGAATGGCATGGAATGGCATGGAATGGCATGGAATGGCATGGAATGGCATGGAATGGCATGGAATGGCATGGAATGGCATGGAATGGCATGGAATGGCATGGAATGGCATGGAATGGCATGGAATGGCATGGAATGGCATGGAATGGCATGGAATGGCATGGAATGGCATGGCACCGGCATGGCACCGGCATGGCACGGCATGGCACGGCATGGCACCGGCATGGCACGGCATGGCACCGGCATGGCACGGCATGGAATGGCATGGAATGGCATGGAATGACATGGAATGGCATGGAATGGCATGGAATGGCATGGAATGGCATGGAATGGCATGGAATGGCATGGAATGGCATGGAATGGCATGGAATGGCATGGAATGGCATGGAATGGCATGGAATGGCATGGAATGGCATGGAATGGCATGGAATGGCATGGAATGGCATGGAATGGCATGGAATGGCATGGAATGGCATGGAATGGCATGGAATGGCATGGAATGGCATGGAATGGCATGGAATGGCATGGAATGGCATGGCACCGCATGGCACGGCATGGAATGGCATGGAATGGCATGGCACCGCATGGCACGGCATGGCACGGCATTGAATGGCATGGAATGGCATTGAATGGCATGGAATGGCATGGAATGGCATGGAATGGCATGGAATGGCATGGAATGGCATGGCACCGGCATGGCACGGCATGGCACCGGCATGGCACGGCATGGCACCGGCATGGCACGGCATGGCACCGGCATGGCACCGGCATGGCACGGCATGGCACCGGCATGGCACGGCATGGCACCGGCATGGCACGGCATGGCACGGCATGGCACCGGCATGGCACGGCATGGCACCGGCATGGCACGGCATGGCACGGCATGGCACCGGCATGGCACCGGCATGGCACGGCATGGCACCGGCATGGCACCGGCATTGCACGGCATGGCACCGGCATGGCACGGCATGGCACCGGCATGGCACGGCATGGCACCGGCATGGCACGGCATGGCACCGGCATGGCACGGCATGGCACTGGCATGGCACGGCATGGCACCGGCATGGCACGGCATGGCACGGCATGGCACGGCATGGCACGGCATGGCACGGCATGGCACGGCATGGCACGGCATGGCACGGCATGGCACGGCATGGCACGGCATGGCACGGCATGGCACGGCATGGCACGGCATGGCACCGGCATGGCACGGCATGGCACGGCATGGCACGGCATTGAATGGCATGGAATGGCATGGAATGGCATGGAATGGCATGGAATGGCATGGAATGGCATGGAATGGCATGGAATGGCATGGAATGGCATGGAATGGCATGGAATGGCATGGAATGGCATGGAATGGCATGGAATGGCATGGAATGGCATGGAATGGCATGGAATGGCATGGAATGGCATGGAATGGCATGGAATGGCATGGAATGGCATGGAATGGCATGGAATGGCATGGAATGGCATGGAATGGCATGGAATGGCATGGAATGGCATGGAATGGCATGGAATGGCATGGAATGGCATGGAATGGCATGGAATGGCATGGAATGGCATGGAATGGCATGGAATGGCATGGAATGGCATGGAATGGCATGGAATGGCATGGAATGGCATGGAATGGCATGGAATGGCATGGAATGGCATGGAATGGCATGGAATGGCATGGAATGGCATGGAATGGCATGGAATGGCATGGAATGGCATGGAATGGCATGGAATGGCATGGAATGGCATGGAATGGCATGGAATGGCATGGAATGGCATGGAATGGCATGGAATGGCATGGAATGGCATGGAATGGCATGGAATGGCATGGAATGGCATGGAATGGCATGGAATGGCATGGAATGGCATGGAATGGCATGGAATGGCATGGAATGGCATGGAATGGCATGGAATGGCATGGAATGGCATGGAATGGCATGGCACCGGCATGGCACCGGCATGGCACGGCATGGCACCGGCATGGCACGGCATGGCACGGCATGGCACCGGCATGGCACGGCATGGCACGGCATGGCACCGGCATGGCACGGCATGGCACCGGCATGGCACCGGCATTGCACGGCATGGCACTGGCATGGCACGGCATGGCACCGGCATGGCACGGCATGGCACCGGCATGGCACGGCATGGCACCGGCATGGCACCGGCATGGCACCGGCATGGCACGGCATGGCACCGGCATGGCACGGCATGGCACCGGCATGGCACGGCATGGCACGGCATGGCACCGGCATGGCACGGCATGGCACGGCATGGCACCGGCATGGCACGGCATGGCACCGGCATGGCACGGCATGGCACGGCATGGCACGGCATGGCACGGCATGGCACGGCATGGCACGGCATGGCACGGCATGGCACGGCATGGCACGGCATGGCACGGCATGGCACGGCATGGAATGGCATGGAATGGCATGGAATGGCATGGAATGGCATGGAATGGCATGGAATGGCATGGAATGGCATGGAATGGCATGGAATGGCATGGAATGGCATGGAATGGCATGGAATGGCATGGAATGGCATGGAATGGCATGGAATGGCATGGAATGGCATGGAATGGCATGGAATGGCATGGAATGGCATGGAATGGCATGGAATGGCATGGAATGGCATGGAATGGCATGGAATGGCATGGAATGGCATGGAATGGCATGGAATGGCATGGAATGGCATGGAATGGCATGGAATGGCATGGAATGGCATGGAATGGCATGGAATGGCATGGAATGGCATGGAATGGCATGGAATGGCATGGAATGGCATGGAATGGCATGGAATGGCATGGAATGGCATGGAATGGCATGGAATGGCATGGAATGGCATGGAATGGCATGGAATGGCATGGAATGGCATGGAATGGCATGGAATGGCATGGAATGGCATGGCACCGGCATGGCACCGGCATGGCACGGCATGGCACGGCATGGCACCGGCATGGCACGGCATGGCACGGCATGGCACCGGCATGGCACGGCATGGCACCGGCATGGCACGGCATGGCACCGCATTGAGTGGCATGGCACGGCATGGCACGGCATGGCACCGGCATGGCACGGCATGGCACGGCATGGCACCGGCATGGCACGGCATGGCACCGGCATGGCACGGCATGGCACGGCATGGCACGGCATGGCACGGCATGGCACGGCATGGCACGGCATGGCACGGCATGGAATGGCATGGAATGGCATGGAATGACATGGAATGGCATGGAATGGCATGGAATGGCATGGAATGACATGGAATGGCATGGAATGGCATGGAATGGCATGGAATGGCATGGAATGGCATGGAATGGCATGGAATGGCATGGAATGGCATGGAATGGCATGGAATGGCATGGAATGGCATGGAATGGCATGGAATGGCATGGAATGGCATGGAATGGCATGGAATGGCATGGAATGGCATGGAATGGCATGGAATGGCATGGAATGGCATGGAATGGCATGGAATGGCATGGAATGGCATGGAATGGCATGGAATGGCATGGAATGGCATGGAATGGCATGGCACCGGCATGGCACCGGCATGGCACGGCATGGCACGGCATGGCACCGGCATGGCACGGCATGGAATGGCATGGAATGGCATGGAATGACATGGAATGGCATGGCACCGGCATGGCACCGGCATGGCACCGGCATGGCACGGCATGGCACGGCATGGCACGGCATGGCACGGCATGGCACGGCATGGCACGGCATGGCACGGCATGGCACGGCATGGCACGGCATGGCACGGCATGGCACGGCATGGCACGGCATGGCACGGCATGGCAACGGCATGGCACGGCATGGCACCGGCATGGCACGGCATGGCACCGGCATGGCACGGCATGGCACCGCATTGAGTGGCATGGAATGGCATGGAATGGCATGGAATGGCATGGAATGGCATGGAATGGCATGGAATGGCATGGAATGGCATGGCACGGCATGGCACCGGCATGGCACGGCATGGCACCGGCATGGCACGGCATGGCACGGCATGGCACCGGCATGGCACGGCATGGCACCGGCATGGCACGGCATGGCACGGCATGGCACCGGCATGGCACGGCATGGCACGGCATGGCACCGGCATGGCACGGCATGGCACCGGCATGGCACGGCATGGCACCGGCATGGCACGGCATGGCACCGGCATGGCACGGCATGGCACCGGCATGGCACCGCATGGCACGGCATGGCACGGCATTGAATGGCATGGAATGGCATTGAATGGCATGGAATGGCATGGAATGGCATGGAATGGCATGGAATGGCAGGGAATGGCATGGAATGGCATGGAATGGCATGGAATGGCATGGAATGGCATGGAATGGCATGGCACCGGCATGGCACCGGCATGGCACGGCATGGCACCGGCATGGCACGGCATGGCACGGCATGGCACCGGCATGGCACGGCATGGCACGGCATGGCACCGGCATGGCACGGCATGGCACCGGCATGGCACCGGCATGGCACGGCATGGCACCGGCATGGCACCGGCATGGCACGGCATGGCACCGGCATGGCACCGGCATGGCACGGCATGGCACCGGCATGGCACGGCATGGCACCGGCATGGCACGGCATGGCACGGCATGGCACCGGCATGGCACCGGCATGGCACGGCATGGCACCGGCATGGCACGGCATGGCACCGGCATGGCACGGCATGGCACGGCATGGCACCGGCATGGCACGGCATGGCACGGCATGGCACCGGCATGGCACGGCATGGCACGGCATGGCACCGGCATGGCACGGCATGGCACCGGCATGGCACGGCATGGCACCGGCATGGCACGGCATGGCACCGGCATGGCACGGCATGGCACCGGCATGGCACGGCATGGCACGGCATGGCACGGCATGCACGGCATGGCACGGCATTGAATGGCATGGAATGGCATGGAATGGCATGGAATGGCATGGAATGGCATGGAATGGCATGGAATGGCATGGAATGGCATGGAATGGCATGGAATGGCATGGAATGGCATGGAATGGCATGGAATGGCATGGAATGGCATGGAATGGCATGGAATGGCATGGAATGGCATGGAATGGCATGGAATGGCATGGAATGGCATGGAATGGCATGGAATGGCATGGAATGGCATGGAATGGCATGGAATGGCATGGAATGGCATGGAATGGCATGGAATGGCATGGAATGGCATGGAATGGCATGGAATGGCATGGAATGGCATGGAATGGCATGGAATGGCATGGAATGGCATGGAATGGCATGGAATGGCATGGAATGGCATGGAATGGCATGGAATGGCATGGCACCGGCATGGCACCGGCATGGCACGGCATGGCACGGCATGGCACCGGCATGGCACGGCATGGAATGGCATGGAATGGCATGGAATGGCATGGAATGGCATGGAATGGCATGGCACCGGCATGGCACGGCATGGAATGGCATGGAATGGCATGGAATGGCATGGAATGGCATGGAATGGCATGGAATGGCATGGAATGGCATGGAATGGCATGGAATGGCATGGAATGGCATGGAATGGCATGGAATGGCATGGAATGGCATGGAATGGCATGGAATGGCATGGAATGGCATGGAATGGCATGGCACCGGCATGGCATGGCACGGCATGGCACCGGCATGGCACCGGCATGGCACGGCATGGCACGGCATGGCACCGGCATGGCACGGCATGGCACCGGCATGGCACGGCATGGCACGGCATGGCACCGGCATGGCACCGGCATGGCACGGCATGGCACCGGCATGGCACGGCATGGCACGGCATGGCACCGGCATGGCACGGCATGGCACGGCATGGCACCGGCATGGCACGGCATGGCACCGGCATGGCACGGCATGGCACCGGCATGGCACGGCATGGCACCGGCATGGCACGGCATGGCACCGGCATGGCACGGCATGGCACGGCATGGCACGGCATGGCACGGCATTGAATGGCATGGAATGGCATGGAATGGCATGGAATGGCATGGAATGGCATGGAATGGCATGGAATGGCATGGAATGGCATGGAATGGCATGGAATGGCATGGAATGGCATGGAATGGCATGGAATGGCATGGAATGGCATGGAATGGCATGGAATGGCATGGAATGGCATGGAATGGCATGGAATGGCATGGAATGGCATGGAATGGCATGGAATGGCATGGAATGGCATGGAATGGCATGGAATGGCATGGAATGGCATGGAATGGCATGGAATGGCATGGTATGGCATGGAATGGCATGGAATGGCATGGCACCGCATGGCACGGCATGGAATGGCATGGAATGGCATGGCACGGCATTGAATGGCATGGAATGGCATGGCACGGCATTGAATGGCATGGAATGGCATTGAATGGCATGGAACGGCATGGAATGGCATGGAATGGCATGGAATGGCATGGAATGGCATGGAATGGCATGGAATGGCATGGAATGGCATGGAATGGCATGGAATGGCATGGAATGGCATGGAATGGCATGGAATGGCATGGAATGGCATGGAATGGCATGGAATGGCATGGAATGGCATGGAATGGCATGGAATGGCATGGAATGGCATGGAATGGCATGGAATGGCATGGAATGGCATGGAATGGCATGGAATGGCATGGAATGGCATGGAATGGCATGGCACCGGCATGGCACCGGCATGGCACGGCATGGCACGGCATGGCACCGGCATGGCACGGCATGGAATGGCATGGAATGGCATGGAATGACATGGAATGGCATGGAATGACATGGAATGACATGGAATGGCATGGCACCGGCATGGCACGGCATGGCACGGCATGGCACGGCATGGCACGGCATGGCACGGCATGGCACCGGCATGGCACGGCATGGCACCGGCATGGAATCGCATGGCACCGCATGGCACGGCATGGCACGGCATTGAATGGCATGGAATGGCATTGAATGGCATGGAATGGCATGGAATGGCATGGAATGGCATGGAATGGCATGGAATGGCATGGAATGGCATGGAATGGCATGGAATGGCATGGAATGGCATGGAATGGCATGGAATGGCATGGAATGGCATGGAATGGCATGGAATGGCATGGAATGGCATGGAATGGCATGGAATGGCATGGAATGGCATGGAATGGCATGGAATGGCATGGAATGGCATGGAATGGCATGGAATGGCATGGAATGGCATGGAATGGCATGGAATGGCATGGAATGGCATGGAATGGCATGGAATGGCATGGAATGGCATGGAATGGCATGGAATGGCATGGAATGGCATGGCACCGGCATGGAATGGCATGGAATGGCATGGCACCGGCATGGCACCGGCATGGGACGGCATGGCACCGGCATGGCACGGCATGGCACGGCATGGCACCGGCATGGCACGGCATGGCACGGCATGGCACCGGCATGGCACGGCATGGCACCGGCATGGCACCGGCATTGCACGGCATGGCACTGGCATGGCACGGCATGGCACCGGCATGGCACGGCATGGCACCGGCATGGCACGGCATGGCACCGGCATGGCACCGGCATGGCACCGGCATGGCACGGCATGGCACCGGCATGGCACGGCATGGCACCGGCATGGCACGGCATGGCACGGCATGGCACCGGCATGGCACGGCATGGCACGGCATGGCACCGGCATGGCACGGCATGGCACCGGCATGGCACGGCATGGCACCGGCATGGCACGGCATGGCACCGGCATGGCACGGCATGGCACCGGCATGGCACGGCATGGCACGGCATGGCACGGCATGGCACGGCATTGAATGGCATGGAATGGCATGGAATGGCATGGAATGGCATGGAATGGCATGGAATGGCATGGAATGGCATGGAATGGCATGGAATGGCATGGAATGGCATGGAATGGCATGGAATGGCATGGAATGGCATGGAATGGCATGGAATGGCATGGAATGGCATGGAATGGCATGGAATGGCATGGAATGGCATGGAATGGCATGGAATGGCATGGAATGGCATGGAATGGCATGGAATGGCATGGAATGGCATGGCACCGGCATGGCACCGGCATGGCACGGCATGGCACCGGCATGGCACGGCATGGCACGGCATGGCACCGGCATGGCACGGCATGGCACGGCATGGCACCGGCATGGCACGGCATGGCACCGGCATGGCACCGGCATTGCACGGCATGGCACTGGCATGGCACGGCATGGCACCGGCATGGCACGGCATGGCACCGGCATGGCACGGCATGGCACCGGCATGGCACGGCATGGCACCGGCATGGCACCGGCATGGCACGGCATGGCACCGGCATGGCACGGCATGGCACCGGCATGGCACGGCATGGCACCGGCATGGCACGGCATGGCACCGGCATGGCACCGGCATGGCACGGCATGGCACCGGCATGGCACGGCATGGCACCGGCATGGCACGGCATGGCACGGCATGGCACCGGCATGGCACGGCATGGCACGGCATGGCACCGGCATGGCACGGCATGGCACCGGCATGGCACGGCATGGCACCGGCATGGCACGGCATGGCACCGGCATGGCACGGCATGGCACCGGCATGGCACGGCATGGCACGGCATGGCACGGCATGGCACGGCATGGCACGGCATGGCACGGCATGGCACGGCATGGCACGGCATGGCACGGCATGGCACGGCATTGAATGGCATGGAATGGCATGGAATGGCATGGAATGGCATGGAATGGCATGGAATGGCATGGAATGGCATGGAATGGCATGGAATGGCATGGAATGGCATGGAATGGCATGGAATGGCATGGAATGGCATGGAATGGCATGGAATGGCATGGAATGGCATGGAATGGCATGGAATGGCATGGAATGGCATGGAATGGCATGGAATGGCATGGAATGGCATGGAATGGCATGGAATGGCATGGAATGGCATGGAATGGCATGGAATGGCATGGAATGGCATGGAATGGCATGGAATGGCATGGAATGGCATGGAATGGCATGGAATGGCATGGAATGGCATGGAATGGCATGGAATGGCATGGAATGGCATGGAATGGCATGGAATGGCATGGAATGGCATGGCACCGGCATGGCACCGGCATGGCACGGCATGGCACGGCATGGCACCGGCATGGCACGGCATGGCACCGGCATGGCACGGCATGGCACCGGCATGGCACGGCATGGCACCAGCATGGCACGGCATGGCACCGCATTGAGTGGCATGGCACGGCATGGCACGGCATGGCACCGGCATGGCACGGCATGGCACGGCATGGCACCGGCATGGCACGGCATGGCACCGGCATGGCACGGCATGGCACGGCATGGCACGGCATGGCACGGCATGACACGGCATGGCACGGCATGGCACGGCATGGAATGGCATGGAATGGCATGGAATGACATGGAATGGCATGGAATGGCATGGAATGGCATGGAATGACATGGAATGGCATGGAATGGCATGGAATGGCATGGAATGGCATGGAATGGCATGGAATGGCATGGAATGGCATGGAATGGCATGGAATGGCATGGAATGGCATGGAATGGCATGGAATGGCATGGAATGGCATGGAATGGCATGGAATGGCATGGAATGGCATGGAATGGCATGGAATGGCATGGAATGGCATGGCACCGGCATGGCACCGGCATGGCACGGCATGGCACGGCATGGCACCGGCATGGCACGGCATGGAATGGCATGGAATGGCATGGAATGACATGGAATGGCATGGCACCGGCATGGCACCGGCATGGCACCGGCATGGCACCGGCATGGCACGGCATGGCACGGCATGGCACGGCATGGCACGGCATGGCACGGCATGGCACCGGCATGGCACGGCATGGCACCGGCATGGAATGGCATGGCACCGCATGGCACGGCATGGCACGGCATTGAATGGCATGGAATGGCATTGAATGGCATGGAATGGCATGGAATGGCATGGAATGGCATGGAATGGCATGGAATGGCATGGAATGGCATGGAATGGCATGGAATGGCATGGAATGGCATGGAATGGCATGGAATGGCATGGAATGGCATGGAATGGCATGGAATGGCATGGAATGGCATGGAATGGCATGGAATGGCATGGAATGGCATGGAATGGCATGGAATGGCATGGAATGGCATGGAATGGCATGGAATGGCATGGAATGGCATGGAATGGCATGGAATGGCATGGAATGGCATGGCACCGGCATGGCACCGGCATGGCACGGCATGGCACCGGCATGGCACGGCATGGCACGGCATGGCACCGGCATGGCACGGCATGGCACGGCATGGCACCGGCATGGCACGGCATGGCACCGGCATGGCACCGGCATTGCACGGCATGGCACTGGCATGGCACGGCATGGCACCGGCATGGCACGGCATGGCACCGGCATGGCACGGCATGGCACCGGCATGGCACCGGCATGGCACCGGCATGGCACGGCATGGCACCGGCATGGCACGGCATGGCACCGGCATGGCACGGCATGGCACGGCATGGCACCGGCATGGCACGGCATGGCACGGCATGGCACCGGCATGGCACGGCATGGCACCGGCATGGCACGGCATGGCACGGCATGGCACGGCATGGCACGGCATGGCACGGCATGGCACGGCATGGCACGGCATTGAATGGCATGGAATGGCATGGAATGGCATGGAATGGCATGGAATGGCATGGAATGGCATGGAATGGCATGGAATGGCATGGAATGGCATGGAATGGCATGGAATGGCATGGAATGGCATGGAATGGCATGGAATGGCATGGAATGGCATGGAATGGCATGGAATGGCATGGAATGGCATGGAATGGCATGGAATGGCATGGAATGGCATGGAATGGCATGGAATGGCATGGAATGGCATGGAATGGCATGGAATGGCATGGAATGGCATGGAATGGCATGGAATGGCATGGAATGGCATGGAATGGCATGGAATGGCATGGAATGGCATGGAATGGCATGGAATGGCATGGAATGGCATGGAATGGCATGGAATGGCATGGAATGGCATGGAATGGCATGGCACCGGCATGGCACCGGCATGGCACGGCATGGCACGGCATGGCACCGGCATGGCACGGCATGGCACCGGCATGGCACGGCATGGCACCGGCATGGCACGGCATGGCACCGGCATGGCACGGCATGGCACCGGCATGGCACGGCATGGCACCGGCATGGCACGGCATGGCACCGGCATGGCACCGGCATGGCACGGCATGGCACGGCATGGCACCGGCATGGCACCGGCATGGCACGGCATGGCACCGGCATGGCACGGCATGGCACCGGCATGGCACGGCATGGCACCGGCATGGCACGGCATGGCACCGGCATGGCACCGGCATGGCACCGGCATGGCACGGCATGGCACCGGCATGGCACGGCATGGCACCGGCATGGCACGGCATGGCACGGCATGGCACGGCATGGCACGGCATGGCACCGGCATGGCACGGCATGGCACGGCATGGCACCGGCATGGCACGGCATGGCACCGGCATGGCACGGCATGGCACCGGCATGGCACGGCATGGCACCGGCATGGCACGGCATGGCACGGCATGGCACGGCATGGCACGGCATGGCACGGCATTGAATGGCATGGAATGGCATGGAATGGCATGGAATGGCATGGAATGGCATGGAATGGCATGGAATGGCATGGAATGGCATGGAATGGCATGGAATGGCATGGAATGGCATGGAATGGCATGGAATGGCATGGAATGGCATGGAATGGCATGGAATGGCATGGAATGGCATGGAATGGCATGGAATGGCATGGAATGGCATGGAATGGCATGGAATGGCATGGAATGGCATGGAATGGCATGGAATGGCATGGAATGGCATGGAATGGCATGAAATGGCATGGAATGGCATGGAATGGCATGGAATGGCATGGAATGGCATGGAATGGCATGGAATGGCATGGAATGGCATGGAATGGCATGGAATGGCATGGCACCGGCATGGCACCGGCATGGCACGGCATGGCACCGGCATGGCACCGGCATGGAATGGCATGGAATGGCATGGAATGACATGGAATGGCATGGCACCGGCATGGCACCGGCATGGCACGGCATGGCACGGCATGGCACGGCATGGCACGGCATGGCACCGGCATGGCACGGCATGGCACCGGCATGGCACGGCATGGCACCGGCATGGCACGGCATGGCACCGGCATGGCACGGCATGGCACCGGCATGGCACGGCATGGCACCGGCATGGCACGGCATGGCACCGGCATGGCACCGGCATGGCACCGGCATGGCACCGGCATGGCACCGGCATGGCACCGGCATGGCACGGCATGGCACGGCATGGCACCGGCATGGCACGGCATGGCACCGGCATGGCACGGCATGGCACGGCATGGCACCGGCATGGCACGGCATGGCACGGCATGGCACCGGCATGGCACGGCATGGCACGGCATGGCACCGGCATGGCACGGCATGGCACGGCATGGCACCGGCATGGCACGGCATGGCACCGGCATGGCACGGCATGGCACCGGCATGGCACGGCATGGCACGGCATGGCACGGCATGGCACGGCATGGCACGGCATGGCACGGCATGGCACGGCATGGCACGGCATGGCACGGCATGGAATGGCATGGAATGGCATGGAATGGCATGGAATGGCATGGAATGGCATGGAATGGCATGGAATGGCATGGAATGGCATGGAATGGCATGGAATGGCATGGAATGGCATGGAATGGCATGGAATGGCATGGAATGGCATGGAATGGCATGGAATGGCATGGAATGGCATGGAATGGCATGGAATGGCATGGAATGGCATGGAATGGCATGGAATGGCATGGAATGGCATGGAATGGCATGGAATGGCATGGAATGGCATGGCACCGGCATGGCACCGGCATGGCACGGCATGGCACGGCATGGCACCGGCATGGCACGGCATGGAATGGCATGGAATGGCATGGAATGACATGGAATGGCATGGCACCGGCATGGCACCGGCATGGCACGGCATGGCACGGCATGGCACGGCATGGCACCGGCATGGCACGGCATGGCACCGGCATGGCACGGCATGGCACCGGCATGGCACGGCATGGCACCGGCATGGCACGGCATGGCACCGGCATGGCACGGCATGGCACCGCATTGAGTGGCATGGAATGGCATGGCACGGCATGGCACCGGCATGGCACGGCATGGAATGGCATGGAATGGCATGGAATGGCATGGAATGGCATGGCACGGCATGGCACCGGCATGGCACGGCATGGCACCGGCATGGCACGGCATGGCACCGGCATGGCACGGCATGGCACGGCATGGCACCGGCATGGCACGGCATGGCACCGGCATGGCACCGGCATGGCACCGGCATGGCACCGGCATGGCACCGGCATGGCACGGCATGGCACCGGCATGGCACGGCATGGCACCGGCATGGCACGGCATGGCACCGGCATGGCACCGGCATGGCACGGCATGGCACCGGCATGGCACGGCATGGCACCGGCATGGCACGGCATGGCACGGCATGGCACCGGCATGGCACGGCATGGCACGGCATGGCACCGGCATGGCACGGCATGGCACGGCATGGCACCGGCATGGCACGGCATGGCACGGCATGGCACGGCATGGCACCGGCATGGCACGGCATGGCACCGGCATGGCACGGCATGGCACGGCATGGCACGCCATGGCACGGCATGGAGTGGCATGGAATGGCATGGAATGGCATGGAATGGCATGGAATGGCATGGAATGGCATGGAATGGCATGGAATGGCATGGAATGGCATGGAATGGCATGGAATGGCATGGAATGGCATGGAATGGCATGGAATGGCATGGAATGGCATGGAATGGCATGGAATGGCATGGAATGGCATGGAATGGCATGGAATGGCATGGAATGGCATGGAATGGCATGGAATGGCATGGAATGGCATGGAATGGCATGGAATGGCATGGAATGGCATGGAATGGCATGGAATGGCATGGAATGGCATGGAATGGCATGGAATGGCATGGAATGGCATGGAATGGCATGGAATGGCATGGAATGGCATGGAATGGCATGGAATGGCATGGAATGGCATGGAATGGCATGGAATGGCATGGAATGGCATGGAATGGCATGGAATGGCATGGAATGGCATGGAATGGCATGGAATGGCATGGAATGGCATGGAATGGCATGGAATGGCATGGAATGGCATGGAATGGCATGGAATGGCATGGAATGGCATGGAATGGCATGGAATGGCATGGAATGGCATGGAATGGCATGGAATGGCATGGAATGGCATGGAATGGCATGGAATGGCATGGAATGGCATGGAATGGCATGGAATGGCATGGAATGGCATGGAATGGCATGGAATGGCATGGAATGGCATGGAATGGCATGGAATGGCATGGAATGGCATGGCACCGGCATGGCACCGGCATGGCACGGCATGGCACGGCATGGCACCGGCATGGCACCGGCATGGCACCGGCATGGAATGGCATGGAATGGCATGGAATGACATGGAATGGCATGGAATGGCATGGAATGGCATGGCACGGCATGGCACCGGCATGGCACGGCATGGCACCGGCATGGCACGGCATGGCACCGGCATGGCACGGCATGGCACCGGCATGGCACCGGCATGGCACGGCATGGCACCGGCATGGCACGGCATGGCACCGGCATGGCACGGCATGGCACCGGCATGGCACGGCATGGCACGGCATGGCACCGGCATGGCACGGCATGGCACCGGCATGGCACGGCATGGCACCGGCATGGCACGGCATGGCACCGGCATTGCACGGCATGGCACCGGCATGGCACGGCATGGCACCGGCATGGCACGGCATGGCACCGGCATGGCACGGCATGGCACCGGCATGGCACGGCATGGCACCGGCATGGCACGGCATGGCACCGGCATGGCACGGCATGGCACCGGCATGGCACGGCATGGCACCGGCATGGCACGGCATGGCACGGGCATGGCACGGCTTGGCACCGGCATGGCACGGCATGGCACCGGCATGGCACCGGCATGGCACGGCATGGCACCGGCATGGCACGGCATGGCACCGGCATGGCACGGCATGGCACCGGCATGGCACGGCATGGCACGGCATGGCACGGCATGGAATGGCATGGAATGGCATGGAATGGCATGGAATGGCATGGAATGGCATGGAATGGCATGGAATGGCATGGAATGGCATGGAATGGCATGGAATGGCATGGCACCGGCATGGCACCGGCATGGCACGGCATGGCACGGCATGGCACCGGCATGGCACGGCATGGAATGGCATGGAATGGCATGGAATGACATGGAATGGCATGGCACCGGCATGGCACCGGCATGGCACCGGCATGGCACCGGCATGGCACGGCATGGCACGGCATGGCACCGGCATGGCACGGCATGGAATGGCATGGAATGGCATGGAATGACATGGAATGGCATGGCACCGGCATGGCACCGGCATGGCACCGGCATGGCACGGCATGGCACGGCATGGCACGGCATGGCACGGCATGGCACGGCATGGCACGGCATGGCACGGCATGGCACGGCATGGCACGGCATGGCACGGCATGGCAACGGCATGGCACGGCATGGCACCGGCATGGCACGGCATGGCACCGGCATGGCACGGCATGGCACCGGCATGGCACGGCATGGCACCGCATTGAGTGGCATGGAATGGCATGGAATGGCATGGAATGGCATGGAATGGCATGGAATGGCATGGCACGGCATGGCACCGGCATGGCACGGCATGGCACCGGCATGGCACGGCATGGCACGGCATGGCACCGGCATGGCACGGCATGGCACCGGCATGGCACGGCATGGCACGGCATGGCACCGGCATGGCACGGCATGGCACGGCATGGCACCGGCATGGCACGGCATGGCACCGGCATGGCACGGCATGGCACCGGCATGGCACGGCATGGCACCGGCATGGCACGGCATGGCACCGGCATGGCACGGCATGGCACGGCATGGCACGGCATGGCACCGGCATGGCACCGCATGGCACGGCATGGCACGGCATTGAATGGCATGGAATGGCATTGAATGGCATGGAATGGCATGGAATGGCATGGAATGGCATGGAATGGCATGGAATGGCATGGAATGGCATGGAATGGCAGGGAATGGCATGGAATGGCATGGAATGGCATGGAATGGCATGGAATGGCATGGAATGGCATGGCACCGGCATGGCACCGGCATGGCACGGCATGGCACCGGCATGGCACGGCATGGCACGGCATGGCACCGGCATGGCACGGCATGGCACGGCATGGCACCGGCATGGCACGGCATGGCACCGGCATGGCACCGGCATGGCACGGCATGGCACCGGCATGGCACCGGCATGGCACGGCATGGCACCGGCATGGCACCGGCATGGCACGGCATGGCACCGGCATGGCACGGCATGGCACCGGCATGGCACGGCATGGCACGGCATGGCACCGGCATGGCACGGCATGGCACGGCATGGCACCGGCATGGCACGGCATGGCACCGGCATGGCACGGCATGGCACCGGCATGGCACGGCATGGCACCGGCATGGCACGGCATGGCACGGCATGGCACGGCATGGCACGGCATGGCACGGCATTGAATGGCATGGAATGGCATGGAATGGCATGGAATGGCATGGAATGGCATGGAATGGCATGGAATGGCATGGAATGGCATGGAATGGCATGGAATGGCATGGAATGGCATGGAATGGCATGGAATGGCATGGAATGGCATGGAATGGCATGGAATGGCATGGAATGGCATGGAATGGCATGGAATGGCATGGAATGGCATGGAATGGCATGGAATGGCATGGAATGGCATGGAATGGCATGGAATGGCATGGAATGGCATGGAATGGCATGGAATGGCATGGAATGGCATGGAATGGCATGGAATGGCATGGAATGGCATGGAATGGCATGGAATGGCATGGAATGGCATGGAATGGCATGGAATGGCATGGAATGGCATGGAATGGCATGGAATGGCATGGAATGGCATGGAATGGCATGGAATGGCATGGAATGGCATGGAATGGCATGGAATGGCATGGAATGGCATGGAATGGCATGGAATGGCATGGAATGGCATGGAATGGCATGGAATGGCATGGAATGGCATGGAATGGCATGGAATGGCATGGAATGGCATGGAATGGCATGGAATGGCATGGAATGGCATGGAATGGCATGGAATGGCATGGCACCGGCATGGCACGGCATGGAATGGCATGGAATGGCATGGAATGGCATGGAATGGCATGGAATGGCATGGAATGGCATGGAATGGCATGGAATGGCATGGCACGGCATGGCACCGGCATGGCACGGCATGGCACCGGCATGGCACGGCATGGCACCGGCATGGCACGGCATGGCACCGGCATGGCACGGCATTGAATGGCATGGAATGGCATGGAATGGCATGGAATGGCATGGAATGGCATGGAATGGCATGGAATGGCATGGAATGGCATGGAATGGCATGGAATGGCATGGAATGGCATGGAATGGCATGGAATGGCATGGAATGGCATGGAATGGCATGGAATGGCATGGAATGGCATGGAATGGCATGGAATGGCATGGAATGGCATGGAATGGCATGGAATGGCATGGAATGGCATGGAATGGCATGGAATGGCATGGCACCGGCATGGCACGGCATGGAATGGCATGGAATGGCATGGAATGGCATGGAATGGCATGGAATGGCATGGAATGGCATGGAATGGCATGGAATGGCATGGAATGGCATGGAATGGCATGGAATGGCATGGAATGGCATGGAATGGCATGGAATGGCATGGAATGGCATGGAATGGCATGGAATGGCATGGAATGGCATGGAATGGCATGGAATGGCATGGAATGTCATGGAATGGCACCGGCATGGCACGGCATGGCACGGCATGGCACCGGCATGGCACGGCATGGCACCGGCATGGCACGGCATGGCACCGGCATGGCACGGCATGGCACGGCATGGCACCGGCATGGCACGGCATGGCACCGGCATGGCACGGCATGGCACCGGCATGGCACGGCATGGCACCGGCATGGCACGGCATGGCACCGCATTGAGTGGCATGGAATGGCATGGAATGGCATGGAATGGCATGGAATGGCATGGCACGGCATGGCACCGGCATGGCACGGCATGGCACCGGCATGGCACGGCATGGCACCGGCATGGCACGGCATGGCACCGGCATGGCACGGCATGGCACCGGCATGGCACGGCATGGCACGGCATGGCACCGGCATGGCACCGGCATGGCACGGCATGGCACCGGCATGGCACGGCATGGCACCGGCATGGCACGGCATGGCACGGCATGGCACCGGCATGGCACGGCATGGCACGGCATGGCACCGGCATGGCACGGCATGGCACCGGCATGGCACGGCATGGCACCGGCATGGCACGGCATGGCACCGGCATGGCACGGCATGGCACCGGCATGGCACGGCATGGCACGGCATGGCACGGCATTGAATGGCATGGAATGGCATGGAATGGCATGGAATGGCATGGAATGGCATGGAATGGCATGGAATGGCATGGAATGGCATGGAATGGCATGGAATGGCATGGAATGGCATGGAATGGCATGGAATGGCATGGAATGGCATGGAATGGCATGGAATGGCATGGAATGGCATGGAATGGCATGGAATGGCATGGAATGGCATGGAATGGCATGGAATGGCATGGAATGGCATGGAATGGCATGGAATGGCATGGAATGGCATGGAATGGCATGGAATGGCATGGAATGGCATGGAATGGCATGGAATGGCATGGAATGGCATGGAATGGCATGGAATGGCATGGAATGGCATGGAATGGCATGGAATGGCATGGAATGGCATGGAATGGCATGGAATGGCATGGAATGGCATGGAATGGCATGGAATGGCATGGAATGGCATGGAATGGCATGGAATGGCATGGCACCGCATGGCACGGCATGGAATGGCATGGAATGGCATGGCACGGCATTGAATGGCATGGAATGGCATGGCACGGCATTGAATGGCATGGAATGGCATTGAATGGCATGGAACGGCATGGAATGGCATGGAATGGCATGGAATGGCATGGAATGGCATGGAATGGCATGGAATGGCATGGAATGGCATGGAATGGCATGGAATGGCATGGAATGGCATGGAATGGCATGGAATGGCATGGAATGGCATGGAATGGCATGGAATGGCATGGAATGGCATGGAATGGCATGGAATGGCATGGAATGGCATGGAATGGCATGGAATGGCATGGAATGGCATGGAATGGCATGGAATGGCATGGCACCGGCATGGCACCGGCATGGCACGGCATGGCACGGCATGGCACCGGCATGGCACGGCATGGAATGGCATGGAATGGCATGGAATGACATGGAATGGCATGGAATGACATGGAATGACATGGAATGGCATGGCACCGGCATGGCACCGGCATGGCACCGGCATGGCACGGCATGGCACGGCATGGCACGGCATGGCACGGCATGGCACCGGCATGGCACGGCATGGCACCGGCATGGAATGGCATGGCACCGCATGGCACGGCATGGCACGGCATTGAATGGCATGGAATGGCATTGAATGGCATGGAATGGCATGGAATGGCATGGAATGGCATGGAATGGCATGGAATGGCATGGAATGGCATGGAATGGCATGGAATGGCATGGAATGGCATGGAATGGCATGGAATGGCATGGAATGGCATGGAATGGCATGGAATGGCATGGAATGGCATGGAATGGCATGGAATGGCATGGAATGGCATGGAATGGCATGGAATGGCATGGAATGGCATGGAATGGCATGGAATGGCATGGAATGGCATGGAATGGCATGGAATGGCATGGAATGGCATGGAATGGCATGGAATGGCATGGCACCGGCATGGCACCGGCATGGCACGGCATGGCACCGGCATGGCACGGCATGGCACGGCATGGCACCGGCATGGCACGGCATGGCACGGCATGGCACCGGCATGGCACGGCATGGCACCGGCATGGCACCGGCATTGCACGGCATGGCACTGGCATGGCACGGCATGGCACCGGCATGGCACGGCATGGCACCGGCATGGCACGGCATGGCACCGGCATGGCACCGGCATGGCACCGGCATGGCACGGCATGGCACCGGCATGGCACGGCATGGCACCGGCATGGCACGGCATGGCACGGCATGGCACCGGCATGGCACGGCATGGCACGGCATGGCACCGGCATGGCACGGCATGGCACCGGCATGGCACGGCATGGCACCGGCATGGCACGGCATGGCACCGGCATGGCACGGCATGGCACCGGCATGGCACGGCATGGCACGGCATGGCACGGCATGGCACGGCATGGCACGGCATTGAATGGCATGGAATGGCATTGAATGGCATGGAATGGCATGGAATGGCATGGAATGGCATGGAATGGCATGGAATGGCATGGAATGGCATGGAATGGCATGGAATGGCATGGAATGGCATGGAATGGCATGGAATGGCATGGAATGGCATGGAATGGCATGGAATGGCATGGAATGGCATGGAATGGCATGGAATGGCATGGCACCGGCATGGCACCGGCATGGCACGGCATGGCACCGGCATGGCACGGCATGGCACGGCATGGCACCGGCATGGCACGGCATGGCACGGCATGGCACCGGCATGGCACGGCATGGCACCGGCATGGCACCGGCATTGCACGGCATGGCACTGGCATGGCACGGCATGGCACCGGCATGGCACGGCATGGCACCGGCATGGCACGGCATGGCACCGGCATGGCACCGGCATGGCACGGCATGGCACCGGCATGGCACGGCATGGCACCGGCATGGCACGGCATGGCACCGGCATGGCACCGGCATGGCACGGCATGGCACCGGCATGGCACGGCATGGCACCGGCATGGCACGGCATGGCACGGCATGGCACCGGCATGGCACGGCATGGCACGGCATGGCACCGGCATGGCACGGCATGGCACCGGCATGGCACGGCATGGCACCGGCATGGCACGGCATGGCACCGGCATGGCACGGCATGGCACCGGCATGGCACGGCATGGCACGGCATGGCACGGCATGGCACGGCATGGCACGGCATGGCACGGCATGGCACGGCATGGCACGGCATGGCACGGCATGGCACGGCATGGCACGGCATGGCACGGCATGGCACGGCATTGAATGGCATGGAATGGCATGGAATGGCATGGAATGGCATGGAATGGCATGGAATGGCATGGAATGGCATGGAATGGCATGGAATGGCATGGAATGGCATGGAATGGCATGGAATGGCATGGAATGGCATGGAATGGCATGGAATGGCATGGAATGGCATGGAATGGCATGGAATGGCATGGAATGGCATGGAATGGCATGGAATGGCATGGAATGGCATGGAATGGCATGGAATGGCATGGAATGGCATGGAATGGCATGGAATGGCATGGAATGGCATGGAATGGCATGGAATGGCATGGAATGGCATGGAATGGCATGGAATGGCATGGAATGGCATGGAATGGCATGGAATGGCATGGAATGGCATGGAATGGCATGGAATGGCATGGAATGGCATGGCACCGGCATGGCACCGGCATGGCACGGCATGGCACGGCATGGCACCGGCATGGCACGGCATGGAATGGCATGGAATGGCATGGAATGACATGGAATGGCATGGCACCGGCATGGCACCGGCATGGCACCGGCATGGCACGGCATGGCACGGCATGGCACGGCATGGCACGGCATGGCACGGCATGGCACCGGCATGGCACGGCATGGCACCGGCATGGAATGGCATGGCACCGCATGGCACGGCATGGCACGGCATTGAATGGCATGGAATGGCATTGAATGGCATGGAATGGCATGGAATGGCATGGAATGGCATGGAATGGCATGGAATGGCATGGAATGGCATGGAATGGCATGGAATGGCATGGAATGGCATGGAATGGCATGGAATGGCATGGAATGGCATGGAATGGCATGGAATGGCATGGAATGGCATGGAATGGCATGGAATGGCATGGAATGGCATGGAATGGCATGGAATGGCATGGAATGGCATGGAATGGCATGGAATGGCATGGAATGGCATGGAATGGCATGGAATGGCATGGAATGGCATGGAATGGCATGGAATGGCATGGAATGGCATGGAATGGCATGGAATGGCATGGAATGGCATGGAATGGCATGGAATGGCATGGAATGGCATGGAATGGCATGGAATGGCATGGAATGGCATGGAATGGCATGGAATGGCATGGAATGGCATGGAATGGCATGGAATGGCATGGAATGGCATGGAATGGCATGGAATGGCATGGAATGGCATGGAATGGCATGGCACCGGCATGGCACCGGCATGGCACGGCATGGCACCGGCATGGCACGGCATGGCACGGCATGGCACCGGCATGGCACGGCATGGCACGGCATGGCACCGGCATGGCACGGCATGGCACCGGCATGGCACCGGCATTGCACGGCATGGCACTGGCATGGCACGGCATGGCACCGGCATGGCACGGCATGGCACCGGCATGGCACGGCATGGCACCGGCATGGCACCGGCATGGCACCGGCATGGCACCGGCATGGCACGGCATGGCACCGGCATGGCACGGCATGGCACCGGCATGGCACGGCATGGCACCGGCATGGCACGGCATGGCACGGCATGGCACCGGCATGGCACGGCATGGCACGGCATGGCACCGGCATGGCACGGCATGGCACCGGCATGGCACGGCATGGCACGGCATGGCACGGCATGGCACGGCATGGCACGGCATGGCACGGCATGGCACGGCATGGAATGGCATGGAATGGCATGGAATGGCATGGAATGGCATGGAATGGCATGGAATGGCATGGAATGGCATGGAATGGCATGGAATGGCATGGAATGGCATGGAATGGCATGGAATGGCATGGAATGGCATGGAATGGCATGGAATGGCATGGAATGGCATGGAATGGCATGGAATGGCATGGAATGGCATGGAATGGCATGGAATGGCATGGAATGGCATGGAATGGCATGGAATGGCATGGAATGGCATGGAATGGCATGGAATGGCATGGAATGGCATGGAATGGCATGGAATGGCATGGAATGGCATGGAATGGCATGGAATGGCATGGAATGGCATGGAATGGCATGGAATGGCATGGAATGGCATGGAATGGCATGGAATGGCATGGAATGGCATGGAATGGCATGGAATGGCATGGAATGGCATGGAATGGCATGGAATGGCATGGAATGGCATGGAATGGCATGGAATGGCATGGAATGGCATGGCACCGGCATGGCACCGGCATGGCACGGCATGGCACGGCATGGCACCGGCATGGCACGGCATGGCACCGGCATGGCACGGCATGGCACCGGCATGGCACGGCATGGCACCGGCATGGCACGGCATGGCACCGCATTGAGTGGCATGGAATGGCATGGAATGGCATGGAATGGCATGGAATGGCATGGAATGGCATGGCACGGCATGGCACCGGCATGGCACGGCATGGCACCGGCATGGCACGGCATGGCACCGGCATGGCACGGCATGGCACCGGCATGGCACGGCATGGCACGGCATGGCACCGGCATGGCACGGCATGGCACGGCATGGCACCGGCATGGCACGGCATGGCACCGGCATGGCACGGCATGGCACCGGCATGGCACGGCATGGCACCGGCATGGCACGGCATGGCACCGGCATGGCACCGCATGGCACGGCATGGCACGGCATTGAATGGCATGGAATGGCATTGAATGGCATGGAATGGCATGGAATGGCATGGAATGGCATGGAATGGCATGGAATGGCATGGAATGGCAGGGAATGGCATGGAATGGCATGGAATGGCATGGAATGGCATGGAATGGCATGGAATGGCATGGCACCGGCATGGCACCGGCATGGCACGGCATGGCACCGGCATGGCACGGCATGGCACGGCATGGCACCGGCATGGCACGGCATGGCACCGGCATGGCACCGGCATGGCACGGCATGGCACCGGCATGGCACCGGCATGGCACGGCATGGCACCGGCATGGCACCGGCATGGCACGGCATGGCACCGGCATGGCACGGCATGGCACCGGCATGGCACGGCATGGCACCGGCATGGCACGGCATGGCACGGCATGGCACCGGCATGGCACCGGCATGGCACGGCATGGCACCGGCATGGCACGGCATGGCACCGGCATGGCACGGCATGGCACGGCATGGCACGGCATGGCACCGGCATGGCACGGCATGGCACGGCATGGCACCGGCATGGCACGGCATGGCACCGGCATGGCACGGCATGGCACCGGCATGGCACGGCATGGCACCGGCATGGCACGGCATGGCACGGCATGGCACGGCATGGCACGGCATGGCACGGCATGGCACGGCATTGAATGGCATGGAATGGCATGGAATGGCATGGAATGGCATGGAATGGCATGGAATGGCATGGAATGGCATGGAATGGCATGGAATGGCATGGAATGGCATGGAATGGCATGGAATGGCATGGAATGGCATGGAATGGCATGGAATGGCATGGAATGGCATGGAATGGCATGGAATGGCATGGAATGGCATGGAATGGCATGGAATGGCATGGAATGGCATGGAATGGCATGGAATGGCATGGAATGGCATGGAATGGCATGGAATGGCATGGCACCGGCATGGCACCGGCATGGCACGGCATGGCACCGGCATGGCACCGGCATGGAATGGCATGGAATGGCATGGAATGACATGGAATGGCATGGCACCGGCATGGCACCGGCATGGCACGGCATGGCACGGCATGGCACGGCATGGCACGGCATGGCACCGGCATGGCACGGCATGGCACCGGCATGGCACGGCATGGCACCGGCATGGCACGGCATGGCACCGGCATGGCACGGCATGGCACCGGCATGGCACGGCATGGCACCGGCATGGCACGGCATGGCACCGGCATGGCACCGGCATGGCACCGGCATGGCACCGGCATGGCACCGGCATGGCACCGGCATGGCACGGCACCGGCATGGCACGGCATGGCACGGCATGGCACCGGCATGGCACGGCATGGCACCGGCATGGCACGGCATGGCACGGCATGGCACCGGCATGGCACGGCATGGCACGGCATGGCACGGCATGGCACCGGCATGGCACGGCATGGCACGGCATGGCACCGGCATGGCACGGCATGGCACGGCATGGCACCGGCATGGCACGGCATGGCACCGGCATGGCACGGCATGGCACGGCATGGCACGGCATGGCACGGCATGGCACGGCATGGCACGGCATGGAATGGCATGGAATGGCATGGAATGGCATGGAATGGCATGGAATGGCATGGAATGGCATGGAATGGCATGGAATGGCATGGAATGGCATGGAATGGCATGGAATGGCATGGAATGGCATGGAATGGCATGGAATGGCATGGAATGGCATGGAATGGCATGGAATGGCATGGAATGGCATGGAATGGCATGGAATGGCATGGAATGGCATGGAATGGCATGGAATGGCATGGAATGGCATGGAATGGCATGGAATGGCATGGAATGGCATGGCACCGGCATGGCACCGGCATGGCACGGCATGGCACGGCATGGCACCGGCATGGCACGGCATGGAATGGCATGGAATGGCATGGAATGACATGGAATGGCATGGCACCGGCATGGCACCGGCATGGCACGGCATGGCACGGCATGGCACGGCATGGCACCGGCATGGCACGGCATGGCACCGGCATGGCACGGCATGGCACCGCATTGAGTGGCATGGAATGGCATGGCACGGCATTGCACCGCATTGAGTGGCATGGAATGGCATGGAATGGCATGGAATGGCATGGAATGGCATGGCACGGCATGGCACCGGCATGGCACGGCATGGCACCGGCATGGCACGGCATGGCACCGGCATGGCACGGCATGGCACGGCATGGCACCGGCATGGCACGGCATGGCACCGGCATGGCACCGGCATGGCACCGGCATTGCACGGCATGGCACCGGCATGGCACGGCATGGCACCGGCATGGCACGGCATGGCACCGGCATGGCACGGCATGGCACCGGCATGGCACCGGCATGGCACGGCATGGCACCGGCATGGCACGGCATGGCACCGGCATGGCACGGCATGGCACCGGCATGGCACCGGCATGGCACGGCATGGCACCGGCATGGCACGGCATGGCACCGGCATGGCACGGCATGGCACGGCATGGCACCGGCATGGCACGGCATGGCACGGCATGGCACCGGCATGGCACGGCATGGCACGGCATGGCACCGGCATGGCACGGCATGGCACGGCATGGCACGGCATGGCACCGGCATGGCACGGCATGGCACCGGCATGGCACGGCATGGCACGGCATGGCACGCCATGGCACGGCATGGAGTGGCATGGAATGGCATGGAATGGCATGGAATGGCATGGAATGGCATGGAATGGCATGGAATGGCATGGAATGGCATGGAATGGCATGGAATGGCATGGAATGGCATGGAATGGCATGGAATGGCATGGAATGGCATGGAATGGCATGGAATGGCATGGAATGGCATGGAATGGCATGGAATGGCATGGAATGGCATGGAATGGCATGGAATGGCATGGAATGGCATGGAATGGCATGGAATGGCATGGAATGGCATGGAATGGCATGGAATGGCATGGAATGGCATGGAATGGCATGGAATGGCATGGAATGGCATGGAATGGCATGGAATGGCATGGAATGGCATGGAATGGCATGGAATGGCATGGAATGGCATGGAATGGCATGGAATGGCATGGAATGGCATGGAATGGCATGGAATGGCATGGAATGGCATGGAATGGCATGGAATGGCATGGAATGGCATGGAATGGCATGGAATGGCATGGAATGGCATGGAATGGCATGGAATGGCATGGAATGGCATGGAATGGCATGGAATGGCATGGAATGGCATGGAATGGCATGGAATGGCATGGAATGGCATGGAATGGCATGGAATGGCATGGAATGGCATGGAATGGCATGGAATGGCATGGAATGGCATGGAATGGCATGGAATGGCATGGAATGGCATGGAATGGCATGGAATGGCATGGAATGGCATGGAATGGCATGGAATGGCATGGCACCGGCATGGCACCGGCATGGCACGGCATGGCACGGCATGGCACCGGCATGGCACCGGCATGGCACCGGCATGGAATGGCATGGAATGGCATGGAATGACATGGAATGGCATGGAATGGCATGGAATGGCATGGCACGGCATGGCACCGGCATGGCACGGCATGGCACCGGCATGGCACGGCATGGCACCGGCATGGCACGGCATGGCACCGGCATGGCACCGGCATGGCACGGCATGGCACCGGCATGGCACGGCATGGCACCGGCATGGCACGGCATGGCACCGGCATGGCACGGCATGGCACGGCATGGCACCGGCATGGCACGGCATGGCACCGGCATGGCACGGCATGGCACCGGCATGGCACGGCATGGCACCGGCATGGCACCGGCATTGCACGGCATGGCACCGGCATGGCACGGCATGGCACCGGCATGGCACGGCATGGCACCGGCATGGCACGGCATGGCACCGGCATGGCACGGCATGGCACCGGCATGGCACGGCATGGCACCGGCATGGCACGGCATGGCACCGGCATGGCACGGCATGGCACCGGCATGGCACGGCATGGCACGGGCATGGCACGGCTTGGCACCGGCATGGCACGGCATGGCACCGGCATGGCACCGGCATGGCACGGCATGGCACCGGCATGGCACGGCATGGCACCGGCATGGCACGGCATGGCACCGGCATGGCACGGCATGGCACGGCATGGCACGGCATGGAATGGCATGGAATGGCATGGAATGGCATGGAATGGCATGGAATGGCATGGAATGGCATGGAATGGCATGGAATGGCATGGAATGGCATGGAATGGCATGGAATGGCATGGAATGGCATGGAATGGCATGGCACCGGCATGGCACCGGCATGGCACGGCATGGCACGGCATGGCACCGGCATGGCACGGCATGGAATGGCATGGAATGGCATGGAATGACATGGAATGGCATGGAATGACATGGAATGGCATGGCACCGGCATGGCACCGGCATGGCACCGGCATGGCACCGGCATGGCACGGCATGGCACGGCATGGCACCGGCATGGCACGGCATGGAATGGCATGGAATGGCATGGAATGACATGGAATGGCATGGCACCGGCATGGCACCGGCATGGCACCGGCATGGCACGGCATGGCACGGCATGGCACGGCATGGCACGGCATGGCACGGCATGGCACGGCATGGCACGGCATGGCACGGCATGGCACGGCATGGCAACGGCATGGCACGGCATGGCACCGGCATGGCACGGCATGGCACCGGCATGGCACGGCATGGCACCGGCATGGCACGGCATGGCACCGCATTGAGTGGCATGGAATGGCATGGAATGGCATGGAATGGCATGGAATGGCATGGAATGGCATGGCACGGCATGGCACCGGCATGGCACGGCATGGCACCGGCATGGCACGGCATGGCACGGCATGGCACCGGCATGGCACGGCATGGCACCGGCATGGCACGGCATGGCACGGCATGGCACCGGCATGGCACGGCATGGCACGGCATGGCACCGGCATGGCACGGCATGGCACCGGCATGGCACGGCATGGCACCGGCATGGCACGGCATGGCACCGGCATGGCACGGCATGGCACCGGCATGGCACGGCATGGCACGGCATGGCACGGCATGGCACCGGCATGGCACCGCATGGCACGGCATGGCACGGCATTGAATGGCATGGAATGGCATGGAATGGCATGGAATGGCATGGAATGGCAGGGAATGGCATGGAATGGCATGGAATGGCATGGAATGGCATGGAATGGCATGGAATGGCATGGCACCGGCATGGCACCGGCATGGCACGGCATGGCACCGGCATGGCACGGCATGGCACGGCATGGCACCGGCATGGCACCGGCATGGCACGGCATGGCACGGCATGGCACGGCATGGCACCGGCATGGCACCGGCATGGCACGGCATGGCACCGGCATGGCACCGGCATGGCACGGCATGGCACCGGCATGGCACCGGCATGGCACGGCATGGCACCGGCATGGCACGGCATGGCACCGGCATGGCACGGCATGGCACCGGCATGGCACGGCATGGCACCGGCATGGCACGGCATGGCACGGCATGGCACCGGCATGGCACCGGCATGGCACGGCATGGCACCGGCATGGCACGGCATGGCACCGGCATGGCACGGCATGGCACGGCATGGCACCGGCATGGCACGGCATGGCACGGCATGGCACCGGCATGGCACGGCATGGCACCGGCATGGCACGGCATGGCACCGGCATGGCACGGCATGGCACGGCATGGCACCGGCATGGCACGGCATGGCACGGCATGGCACCGGCATGGCACGGCATGGCACGGCATGGCACGGCATGGCACCGGCATGGCACGGCATGGCACCGGCATGGCACGGCATGGCACCGGCATGGCACCGGCATGGCACGGCATGGCACCGGCATGGCACGGCATGGCACCGGCATGGCACGGCATGGCACCGGCATGGCACGGCATGGCACGGCATGGCACCGGCATGGCACGGCATGGCACCGGCATGGCACGGCATGGCACCGGCATGGCACGGCATGGCACCGGCATGGCACCGGCATTGCACGGCATGGCACCGGCATGGCACGGCATGGCACCGGCATGGCACGGCATGGCACCGGCATGGCACGGCATGGCACCGGCATGGCACGGCATGGCACCGGCATGGCACGGCATGGCACCGGCATGGCACGGCATGGCACCGGCATGGCACGGCATGGCACCGGCATGGCACGGCATGGCACCGGCATGGCACGGCATGGCACGGGCATGGCACGGCTTGGCACCGGCATGGCACGGCATGGCACCGGCATGGCACCGGCATGGCACGGCATGGCACCGGCATGGCACGGCATGGCACCGGCATGGCACGGCATGGCACCGGCATGGCACGGCATGGCACGGCATGGCACGGCATGGAATGGCATGGAATGGCATGGAATGGCATGGAATGGCATGGAATGGCATGGAATGGCATGGAATGGCATGGAATGGCATGGAATGGCATGGAATGGCATGGAATGGCATGGAATGGCATGGAATGGCATGGAATGGCATGGAATGGCATGGAATGGCATGGAATGGCATGGAATGGCATGGAATGGCATGGAATGGCATGGAATGGCATGGAATGGCATGGAATGGCATGGAATGGCATGGAATGGCATGGAATGGCATGGAATGGCATGGAATGGCATGGAATGGCATGGAATGGCATGCAATGGCATGGAATGGCATGGAATGGCATGGAACGGCATGGAACGGCATGGAACGGCATGGAACGGCATGGAACGGCATGGAACGGCATGGAATGGCATGGAATGGCATGGAATGGCATGGAATGGCATGGAATGGCATGGAATGGCATGGAATGGCATGGAATGGCATGGAATGGCATGGAATGGCATGGAATGGCATGGAATGGCATGGAATGGCATGGAATGGCATGGAATGGCATGGAATGGCATGGAATGGCATGGAAAGGCATGGAATGGCATGGAATGGCATGGAATGGCATGGAATGGCATGGAATGGCATGGAATGGCATGGAATGGCATGGAATGGCATGGAATGGCATGGCACCGCATGGCACGGCATGGAATGGCATGGAATGGCATGGCACCGCATGGCACGGCATGGCACGGCATTGAATGGCATGGAATGGCATTGAATGGCATGGAATGGCATGGAATGGCATGGAATGGCATGGAATGGCATGGAATGGCATGGAATGGCATGGAATGGCATGGAATGGCATGGAATGGCATGGAATGGCATGGAATGGCATGGAATGGCATGGAATGGCATGGAATGGCATGGAATGGCATGGCACCGGCATGGCACCGGCATGGCACGGCATGGCACGGCATGGCACCGGCATGGCACGGCATGGAATGGCATGGAATGGCATGGCACGGCATGGCACCGGCATGGCACGGCATGGAATGGCATGGAATGGCATGGAATGACATGGAATGGCATGGAATGGCATGGAATGGCATGGCACGGCATGGCACCGGCATGGCACGGCATGGCACCGGCATGGCACGGCATGGCACCGGCATGGCACGGCATGGCACCGGCATGGCACGGCATGGCACCGGCATGGCACCGGCATGGCACGGCATGGCACCGGCATGGCACGGCATGGCACCGGCATGGCACGGCATGGCACCGGCATGGCACGGCATGGCACCGGCATGGCACGGCATGGCACCGGCATGGCACGGCATGGCACCGGCATGGCACGGCATGGCACGGCATGGCACCGGCATGGCACGGCATGGCACCGGCATGGCACGGCATGGCACCGGCATGGCACCGGCATTGCACGGCATGGCACCGGCATGGCACGGCATGGCACCGGCATGGCACGGCATGGCACCGGCATGGCACGGCATGGCACCGGCATGGCACGGCATGGCACCGGCATGGCACGGCATGGCACCGGCATGGCACGGCATGGCACCGGCATGGCACGGCATGGCACCGGCATGGCACGGCATGGCACGGGCATGGCACGGCTTGGCACCGGCATGGCACGGCATGGCACCGGCATGGCACCGGCATGGCACGGCATGGCACCGGCATGGCACGGCATGGCACCGGCATGGCACGGCATGGCACCGGCATGGCACGGCATGGCACCGGCATGGCACGGCATGGCACGGCATGGCACGGCATGGCACGGCATGGCACGGCATGGAATGGCATGGAATGGCATGGAATGGCATGGAATGGCATGGAATGGCATGGAATGGCATGGAATGGCATGGAATGGCATGGAATGGCATGGAATGGCATGGAATGGCATGGAATGGCATGGAATGGCATGGAATGGCATGGAATGGCATGGAATGGCATGGAATGGCATGGAATGGCATGGAATGGCATGGAATGGCATGGAATGGCATGGAATGGCATGGAATGGCATGGAATGGCATGGAATGGCATGGAATGGCATGGAATGGCATGGAATGGCATGGAATGGCATGGAATGGCATGGAATGGCATGGAATGGCATGGAATGGCATGGAATGGCATGGAATGGCATGGAATGGCATGGCACCGGCATGGCACGGCATGGCACGGCATGGCACCGGCATGGCACGGCATGGCACCGGCATGGCACCGGCATGGCACGGCATGGCACCGGCATGGCACGGCATGGCACCGGCATGGCACGGCATGGCACCGGCATGGCACCGGCATGGCACGGCATGGCACCGGCATGGCACGGCATGGCACCGGCATGGCACGGCATGGCACCGGCATGGTACGGCATGGAATGGCATGGAATGGCATGGAATGACATGGAATGGCATGGCACCGGCATGGCACCGGCATGGCACGGCATGGCACCGCATTGAGTGGCATGGAATGGCATGGAATGGCATGGAATGGCATGGAATGGCATGGCACGGCATGGCACGGCATGGCACCGGCATGGCACGGCATGGCACCGGCATGGCACGGCATGGCACCGGCATGGCACGGCATGGCACCGGCATGGCACGGCATGGCACCGGCATGGCACGGCATGGCACCGGCATGGCACGGCATGGCACCGGCATGGCACAGCATGGCACCGGCATGGCACGGCATGGCACCGGCATGGCACCGGCATGGCACCGGCATGGCACCGGCATGGCACCGGCATGGCACCGGCATGGCACCGGCATGGCACCGGCATGGCACGGCATGGCACCGGCATGGCACGGCATGGCACGGCATGGCACCGGCATGGCACGGCATGGCACGGCATGGCACCGGCATGGCACGGCATGGCACGGCATGGCACCGGCATGGCACGGCATGGCACGGCATGGCACGGCATGGCACCGGCATGGCACGGCATGGCACCGGCATGGCACCGGCATGGCACGGCATGGCACCGGCATGGCACGGCATGGCACGGCATGGCACGGCATGGCACGGCATGGAATGGCATGGAATGGCATGGAATGGCATGGAATGGCATGGAATGGCATGGAATGGCATGGAATGGCATGGAATGGCATGGAATGGCATGGAATGGCATGGAATGGCATGGAATGGCATGGAATGGCATGGAATGGCATGGAATGGCATGGAATGGCATGGAATGGCATGGAATGGCATGGAATGGCATGGAATGGCATGGAATGGCATGGAATGGCATGGAATGGCATGGAATGGCATGGAATGGCATGGAATGGCATGGAATGGCATGGAATGGCATGGAATGGCATGGAATGGCATGGAATGGCATGGAATGGCATGGAATGGCATGGAATGGCATGGAATGGCATGGAATGGCATGGAATGGCATGGAATGGCATGGAATGGCATGGAATGGCATGGAATGGCATGGAATGGCATGGAATGGCATGGAATGGCATGGAATGGCATGGAATGGCATGGAATGGCATGGAATGGCATGGAATGGCATGGAATGGCATGGAATGGCATGGAATGGCATGGAATGGCATGGAATGGCATGGAATGGCATGGAATGGCATGGAATGGCATGGAATGGCATGGAATGGCATGGAATGGCATGGCACGGCATGGCACGGCATGGCACCGGCATGGCACGGCATGGAATGGCATGGAATGGCATGGAATGGCATGGCACCGGCATGGCACCGGCATGGCACGGCATGGCACGGCATGGCACCGGCATGGCACGGCATGGAATGGCATGGAATGGCATGGAATGGCATGGAATGGCATGGAATGACATGGAATGGCATGGCACCGGCATGGCACCGGCATGGCACGGCATGGCACGGCATGGCACGGCATGGCACCGGCATGGCACGGCATGGCACCGGCATGGCACGGCATGGCACCGGCATGGCACGACATGGCACCGGCATGGCACCGCATTGAGTGGCATGGAATGGCATGGAATGGCATGGAATGGCATGGAATGGCATGGCACGGCATGGCACCGGCATGGCACGGCATGGCACCGGCATGGCACGGCATGGCACGGCATGGCACCGGCATGGCACGGCATGGCACCGGCATGGCACGGCATGGCACCGGCATGGCACGGCATGGCACCGGCATGGCACCGGCATGGCACGGCATGGCACCGGCATGGCACGGCATGGCACCGGCATGGCACGGCATGGCACCGGCATGGCACGGCATGGCACCGGCATGGCACGGCATGGCACCGGCATGGCACGGCATGGCACCGGCATGGCACGGCATGGCACCGGCATGGCACGGCATGGCACCGGCATGGCACGGCATGGCACCGGCATGGCACGGCATGGCACCGGCATGGCACGGCATGGCACCGGCATGGCACGGCATGGCACGGGCATGGCACGGCTTGGCACCGGCATGGCACGGCATGGCACCGGCATGGCACCGGCATGGCACGGCATGGCACCGGCATGGCACGGCATGGCACCGGCATGGCACGGCATGGCACCGGCATGGCACGGCATGGCACGGCATGGCACGGCATGGAATGGCATGGAATGGCATGGAATGGCATGGAATGGCATGGAATGGCATGGAATGGCATGGAATGGCATGGAATGGCATGGAATGGCATGGAATGGCATGGAATGGCATGGAATGGCATGGAATGGCATGGAATGGCATGGAATGGCATGGAATGGCATGGAATGGCATGGAATGGCATGGAATGGCATGGAATGTCATGGAATGGCACCGGCATGGCACGGCATGGCACGGCATGGCACGGCATGGCACCGGCATGGCACGGCATGGCACGGCATGGCACGGCATAGCACGGCATGGAATGGCATGGAATGGCATGGAATGGCATGGAATGGCATGGAATGGCATGGAATGGCATGGAATGGCATGGAATGGCATGGAATGGCATGGAATGGCATGGAATGGCATGGAATGGCATGGAATGGCATGGAATGGCATGGAATGGCATGGAATGGCATGGAATGGCATGGAATGGCATGGAATGGCATGGAATGGCATGGAATGGCATGGAATGGCATGGAATGGCATGGAATGGCATGGAATGGCATGGAATGGCATGGAATGGCATGGAATGGCATGGAATGGCATGGAATGGCATGGAATGGCATGGAATGGCATGGAATGGCATGGAATGGCATGGAATGGCATGGAATGGCATGGAATGGCATGGAATGGCATGGAATGGCATGGAATGGCATGGAATGGCATGGAATGGCATGGAATGGCATGGAATGGCATGGAATGGCATGGAATGGCATGGAATGGCATGGAATGGCATGGAATGGCATGGAATGGCATGGAATGGCATGGAATGGCATGCAATGGCATGGAATGGCATGGAATGGCATGGAACGGCATGGAACG
Organism: Cryptus armator; assembly: GCA_963971235.1. Taxonomy (NCBI): domain Eukaryota; kingdom Metazoa; phylum Arthropoda; class Insecta; order Hymenoptera; family Ichneumonidae; genus Cryptus; species Cryptus armator. The sequence goes on along the minus strand of CAXARG010000204.1, from coordinate 81,813 downwards.
GCATGGAACGGCATGGAACGGCATGGAACGGCATGGAACGGCATGGAATGGCATGGAATGGCATGGAATGGCATGGAATGGCATGGAATGGCATGGAATGGCATGGAATGGCATGGAATGGCATGGAATGGCATGGAATGGCATGGAATGGCATGGAATGGCATGGAATGGCATGGAATGGCATGGAATGGCATGGAATGGCATGGAATGGCATGGAATGGCATGGAATGGCATGGAATGGCATGGAATGGCATGGAATGGCATGGAATGGCATGGAATGGCATGGCACCGGCATGGCACCGGCATGGCACGGCATGGCACGGCATGGCACCGGCATGGCACGGCATGGAATGGCATGGAATGGCATGGAATGACATGGAATGGCATGGAATGGCATGGAATGGCATGGCACGGCATGGCACCGGCATGGCACGGCATGGCACCGGCATGGCACGGCATGGCACCGGCATGGCACCGGCATGGCACGGCATGGCACCGGCATGGCACGGCATGGCACCGGCATGGCACGGCATGGCACCGGCATGGCACGGCATGGCACCGGCATGGCACGGCATGGCACCGGCATGGCACGGCATGGCACCGGCATGGCACGGCATGGCACGGCATGGCACCGGCATGGCACGGCATGGCACCGGCATGGCACGGCATGGCACCGGCATGGCACCGGCATTGCACGGCATGGCACCGGCATGGCACGGCATGGCACCGGCATGGCACGGCATGGCACCGGCATGGCACGGCATGGCACCGGCATGGCACGGCATGGCACCGGCATGGCACGGCATGGCACCGGCATGGCACGGCATGGCACCGGCATGGCACGGCATGGCACCGGCATGGCACGGCATGGCACGGGCATGGCACGGCTTGGCACCGGCATGGCACGGCATGGCACCGGCATGGCACCGGCATGGCACGGCATGGCACCGGCATGGCACGGCATGGCACCGGCATGGCACGGCATGGCACCGGCATGGCACGGCATGGCACCGGCATGGCACGGCATGGCACGGCATGGCACGGCATGGCACGGCATGGCACGGCATTGAATGGCATGGAATGGCATGGAATGGCATGGAATGGCATGGAATGGCATGGAATGGCATGGAATGGCATGGAATGGCATGGAATGGCATGGAATGGCATGGAATGGCATGGAATGGCATGGAATGGCATGGAATGGCATGGAATGGCATGGAATGGCATGGAATGGCATGGAATGGCATGGAATGGCATGGAATGGCATGGAATGGCATGGAATGGCATGGAATGGCATGGAATGGCATGGAATGGCATGGAATGGCATGGAATGGCATGGAATGGCATGGAATGGCATGGAATGGCATGGAATGGCATGGAATGGCATGGAATGGCATGGAATGGCATGGAATGGCATGGCACCGGCATGGCACGGCATGGCACGGCATGGCACCGGCATGGCACGGCATGGCACCGGCATGGCACCGGCATGGCACGGCATGGCACCGGCATGGCACGGCATGGCACCGGCATGGCACGGCATGGCACCGGCATGGCACCGGCATGGCACGGCATGGCACCGGCATGGCACGGCATGGCACCGGCATGGCACGGCATGGCACCGGCATGGTACGGCATGGAATGGCATGGAATGGCATGGAATGACATGGAATGGCATGGCACCGGCATGGCACCGGCATGGCACGGCATGGCACCGCATTGAGTGGCATGGAATGGCATGGAATGGCATGGAATGGCATGGAATGGCATGGCACGGCATGGCACGGCATGGCACCGGCATGGCACGGCATGGCACCGGCATGGCACGGCATGGCACCGGCATGGCACGGCATGGCACCGGCATGGCACGGCATGGCACCGGCATGGCACGGCATGGCACCGGCATGGCACGGCATGGCACCGGCATGGCACAGCATGGCACCGGCATGGCACGGCATGGCACCGGCATGGCACCGGCATGGCACCGGCATGGCACCGGCATGGCACCGGCATGGCACCGGCATGGCACGGCATGGCACCGGCATGGCACGGCATGGCACCGGCATGGCACGGCATGGCACGGCATGGCACCGGCATGGCACGGCATGGCACGGCATGGCACCGGCATGGCACGGCATGGCACGGCATGGCACCGGCATGGCACGGCATGGCACGGCATGGCACGGCATGGCACCGGCATGGCACGGCATGGCACCGGCATGGCACCGGCATGGCACGGCATGGCACCGGCATGGCACGGCATGGCACGGCATGGCACGGCATGGCACGGCATGGAATGGCATGGAATGGCATGGAATGGCATGGAATGGCATGGAATGGCATGGAATGGCATGGAATGGCATGGAATGGCATGGAATGGCATGGAATGGCATGGAATGGCATGGAATGGCATGGAATGGCATGGAATGGCATGGAATGGCATGGAATGGCATGGAATGGCATGGAATGGCATGGAATGGCATGGAATGGCATGGAATGGCATGGAATGGCATGGAATGGCATGGAATGGCATGGAATGGCATGGAATGGCATGGAATGGCATGGAATGGCATGGAATGGCATGGAATGGCATGGAATGGCATGGAATGGCATGGAATGGCATGGAATGGCATGGAATGGCATGGAATGGCATGGAATGGCATGGAATGGCATGGAATGGCATGGAATGGCATGGAATGGCATGGAATGGCATGGAATGGCATGGAATGGCATGGAATGTCATGGAATGGCATGGAATGGCATGGAATGGCATGGAATGGCATGGAATGGCATGGAATGGCATGGAATGGCATGGAATGGCATGGAATGGCATGGAATGGCATGGAATGGCATGGAATGGCATGGAATGGCATGGAATGGCATGGAATGGCATGGAATGGCATGGAATGGCATGGAATGGCATGGAATGGCATGGAATGGCATGGAATGGCATGGAATGGCATGGAATGGCATGGAATGGCATGGAATGGCATGGAATGGCATGGAATGGCATGGAATGGCATGGAATGGCATGGAATGGCATGGAATGGCATGGAATGGCATGGAATGGCATGGCACCGGCATGGCACCGGCATGGCACGGCATGGCACGGCATGGCACCGGCATGGCACGGCATGGAATGGCATGGAATGGCATGGAATGGCATGGAATGGCATGGAATGACATGGAATGGCATGGCACCGGCATGGCACCGGCATGGCACGGCATGGCACGGCATGGCACCGGCATGGCACGGCATGGCACCGGCATGGCACGGCATGGCACCGGCATGGCACGACATGGCACCGGCATGGCACCGCATTGAGTGGCATGGAATGGCATGGAATGGCATGGAATGGCATGGAATGGCATGGCACGGCATGGCACCGGCATGGCACGGCATGGCACCGGCATGGCACGGCATGGCACGGCATGGCACCGGCATGGCACGGCATGGCACCGGCATGGCACGGCATGGCACCGGCATGGCACGGCATGGCACCGGCATGGCACCGGCATGGCACGGCATGGCACCGGCATGGCACGGCATGGCACCGGCATGGCACGGCATGGCACCGGCATGGCACGGCATGGCACCGGCATGGCACGGCATGGCACCGGCATGGCACGGCATGGCACGGCATGGCACCGGCATGGCACGGCATGGCACCGGCATGGCACGGCATGGCACCGGCATGGCACGGCATGGCACGGCATGGCACCGGCATGGCACGGCATGGCACCGGCATGGCACCGGCATTGCACGGCATGGCACCGGCATGGCACGGCATGGCACCGGCATGGCACGGCATGGCACCGGCATGGCACGGCATGGCACCGGCATGGCACGGCATGGCACCGGCATGGCACGGCATGGCACTGGCATGGCACGGCATGGCACCGGCATGGCACGGCATGGCACGGCATGGCACGGCATTGAATGGCATGGAATGGCATGGAATGGCATGGAATGGCATGGAATGGCATGGAATGGCATGGAATGGCATGGAATGGCATGGAATGGCATGGAATGGCATGGAATGGCATGGAATGGCATGGAATGGCATGGAATGGCATGGAATGGCATGGAATGGCATGGAATGGCATGGAATGGCATGGAATGGCATGGAATGGCATGGAATGGCATGGAATGGCATGGAATGGCATGGAATGGCATGGAATGGCATGGAATGGCATGGAATGGCATGGAATGGCATGGAATGGCATGGAATGGCATGGAATGGCATGGAATGGCATGGAATGGCATGGAATGGCATGGAATGGCATGGAATGGCATGGAATGGCATGGAATGGCATGGAATGGCATGGAATGACATGGAATGGCATGGAATGGCATGGCACCGGCATGGCACCGGCATGGCACGGCATGGCACGGCATGGCACGGCATGGCACGGCATGGCACCGGCATGGCACGGCATGGCACCGGCATGGCACGGCATGGCACCGCATTGAGTGGCATGGAATGGCATGGAATGGCATGGAATGGCATGGAATGGCATGGCACGGCATGGCACGGCATGGCACCGGCATGGCATGGCATGGCACCGGCATGGCACGGCATGGCACCGGCATGGCACGGCATGGCACCGGCATGGCACGGCATGGCACCGGCATGGCACGGCATGGCACCGGCATGGCACGGCATGGCACCGGCATGGCACGGCATGGCACCGGCATGGCACGGCATGGCACCGGCATGGCACGGCATGGCACCGGCATGGCACGGCATGGCACCGGCATGGCACGGCATGGCACCGGCATGGCACGGCATGGCACCGGCATGGCACGGCATGGCACCGGCATGGCACCGGCATGGCACCGGCATGGCACCGGCATGGCACGGCATGGCACGGCATGGCACCGGCATGGCACGGCATGGCACCGGCATGGCACGGCATGGCACGGCATGGCACCGGCATGGCACGGCATGGCACGGCATGGCACCGGCATGGCACGGCATGGCACGGCATGGCACCGGCATGGCACGGCATGGCACGGCATGGCACCGGCATGGCACGGCATGGCACCGGCATGGCACGGCATGGCACCGGCATGGCACGGCATGGCACCGGCATGGCACGGCATGGCACCGGCATGGCACGGCATGGCACCGGCATGGCACGGCATGGCACCGGCATGGCACGGCATGGCACCGGCATGGCACGGCATGGCACCGGCATGGCACGGCATGGCACCGGCATGGCACCGGCATGGCACCGGCATGGCACCGGCATGGCACGGCATGGCACGGCATGGCACCGGCATGGCACGGCATGGCACCGGCATGGCACGGCATGGCACGGCATGGCACCGGCATGGCACGGCATGGCACGGCATGGCACCGGCATGGCACGGCATGGCACGGCATGGCACCGGCATGGCACCGGCATGGCACGGCATGGCACGGCATGGCACCGGCATGGCACCGGCATGGCACCGGCATGGCACGGCATGGCACCGGCATGGCACCGGCATGGCACGGCATGGCACCGGCATGGCACGGCATGGCACGGCATGGCACGGCATGGCACGGCATGGCACGGCATGGCACGGCATGGAATGGCATGGAATGGCATGGAATGGCATGGAATGGCATGGAATGGCATGGAATGGCATGGAATGGCATGGAATGGCATGGAATGGCATGGAATGGCATGGAATGGCATGGAATGGCATGGAATGGCATGGAATGGCATGGAATGGCATGGAATGGCATGGAATGGCATGGAATGGCATGGAATGGCATGGAATGGCATGGAATGGCATGGAATGGCATGGAATGGCATGGAATGGCATGGAATGGCATGGAATGGCATGGAATGGCATGGAATGGCATGGAATGGCATGGAATGGCATGGAATGGCATGGAATGGCATGGAATGGCATGGAATGGCATGGAATGGCATCGAATGGCATGGAATGGCATGGAATGGCATGGAATGGCATGGAATGGCATGGAATGGCATGGAATGGCATGGAATGGCATGGAATGGCATGGAATGGCATGGAATGGCATGGCACCGGCATGGCACCGGCATGGCACGGCATGGCACGGCATGGCACCGGCATGGCACGGCATGGAATGGCATGGAATGGCATGGAATGACATGGAATGGCATGGCACCGGCATGGCACCGGCATGGCACGGCATGGCACGGCATGGCACGGCATGGCACCGGCATGGCACGGCATGGCACCGGCATGGCACGGCATGGCACCGGCATGGCACGGCATGGCACCGGCATGGCACGGCATGGCACCGCATTGAGTGGCATGGAATGGCATGGAATGGCATGGAATGGCATGGAATGGCATGGCACCGGCATGGCACGGCATGGCACGGCATGGCACGGCATGGCACCGGCATGGCACGGCATGGCACCGGCATGGCACGGCATGGCACCGGCATGGCACGGCATGGCACCGGCATGGCACCGGCATGGCACGGCATGGCACCGGCATGGCACGGCATGGCACCGGCATGGCACGGCATGGCACCGGCATGGCACGGCATGGAACCGGCATGGCACGGCATGGCACCGGCATGGCACCGGCATAGCACCGGCATGGCACGGCATGGCACCGGCATGGCACGGCATGGCACCGGCATGGCACGGCATGGCACGGCATGGCACCGGCATGGCACGGCATGGCACCGGCATGGCACGGCATGGAACCGGCATGGCACGGCATGGCACGGCATTGAATGGCATGGAATGGCATGGAATGGCATGGAATGGCATGGAATGGCATGGAATGGCATGGAATGGCATGGAATGGCATGGAATGGCATGGAATGGCATGGAATGGCATGGAATGGCATGGAATGGCATGGAATGGCATGGAATGGCATGGAATGGCATGGAATGGCATGGAATGGCATGGAATGGCATGGAATGGCATGGAATGGCATGGAATGGCATGGAATGGCATGGAATGGCATGGAATGGCATGGAATGGCATGGAATGGCATGGAATGGCATGGAATGGCATGGAATGGCATGGAATGGCATGGAATGGCATGGAATGGCATGGAATGGCATGGAATGGCATGGAATGGCATGGAATGGCATGGAATGGCATGGAATGGCATGGAATGGCATGGAATGGCATGGAATGACATGGAATGGCATGGCACCGGCATGGCACCGTCATGGCACGGCATGGCACGGCATGGCACGGCATGGCACCGCATTGAGTGGCATGGAATGGCATGGAATGGCATGGAATGGCATGGAATGGCATGGAATGGCATGGAATGGCATGGAATGGCATGGAATGGCATGGAATGGCATGGCACGGCATGGCACGGCATGGCACCGGCATGGCATGGCATGGCACCGGCATGGCACGGCATGGCACCGGCATGGCACGGCATGGCACCGGCATGGCACGGCATGGCACCGGCATGGCACGGCATGGCACCGGCATGGCACGGCATGGCACCGGCATGGCACGGCATGGCACCGGCATGGCACCGGCATGGCACCGGCATGGCACCGGCATGGCACGGCATGGCACGGCATGGCACCGGCATGGCACGGCATGGCACCGGCATGGCACGGCATGGCACGGCATGGCACCGGCATGGCACGGCATGGCACGGCATGGCACCGGCATGGCACGGCATGGCACCGGCATGGCACGGCATGGCACGGCATGGCACGGCATGGAATGGCATGGAATGGCATGGAATGGCATGGAATGGCATGGAATGGCATGGAATGGCATGGAATGGCATGGAATGGCATGGAATGGCATGGAATGGCATGGAATGGCATGGAATGGCATGGAATGGCATGGAATGGCATGGAATGGCATGGAATGGCATGGAATGGCATGGAATGGCATGGAATGGCATGGAATGGCATGGAATGGCATGGAATGGCATGGAATGGCATGGAATGGCATGGAATGGCATGGAATGGCATGGAATGGCATGGAATGGCATGGAATGGCATGGAATGGCATGGAATGGCATGGAATGGCATGGAATGGCATGGAATGGCATGGAATGGCATGGAATGGCATGGAATGGCATGGAATGGCATGGAATGGCATGGAATGGCATGGAATGGCATGGAATGGCATGGAATGGCATGGAATGGCATGGAATGGCATGGAATGGCATGGAATGGCATGGCACCGGCATGGCACCGGCATGGCACGGCATGGCACGGCATGGCACCGGCATGGCACGGCATGGAATGGCATGGAATGGCATGGAATGACATGGAATGGCATGGCACCGGCATGGCACCGGCATGGCACGGCATGGCACGGCATGGCACGGCATGGCACCGGCATGGCACGGCATGGCACCGGCATGGCACGGCATGGCACCGGCATGGCACGGCATGGCACCGGCATGGCACGGCATGGCACCGCATTGAGTGGCATGGAATGGCATGGAATGGCATGGAATGGCATGGAATGGCATGGCACGGCATGGCACCGGCATGGCACGGCATGGCACCGGCATGGCACGGCATGGCACGGCATGGCACGGCATGGCACGGCATGGCACGGCATGGCACGGCATGGAATGGCATGGAATGGCATGGAATGGCATGGAATGGCATGGAATGGCATGGAATGGCATGGAATGGCATGGAATGGCATGGAATGGCATGGAATGGCATGGAATGGCATGGAATGGCATGGAATGGCATGGAATGGCATGGAATGGCATGGAATGGCATGGAATGGCATGGAATGGCATGGAATGGCATGGAATGGCATGGAATGGCATGGAATGGCATGGAATGGCATGGAATGGCATGGAATGGCATGGAATGGCATGGAATGGCATGGAATGGCATGGAATGGCATGGAATGGCATGGAATGGCATGGAATGGCATGGAATGGCATGGAATGGCATGGAATGGCATGGAATGGCATGGAATGGCATGGAATGGCATGGAATGGCATGGAATGGCATGGAATGGCATGGAATGGCATGGAATGGCATGGAATGGCATGGAATGGCATGGAATGGCATGGAATGGCATGGAATGGCATGGAATGGCATGGAATGGCATGGAATGGCATGGAATGGCATGGAATGGCATGGAATGGCATGGAATGGCATGGAATGGCATGGAATGGCATGGAATGGCATGGAATGGCATGGAATGGCATGGAATGGCATGGAATGGCATGGAATGGCATGGAATGGCATGGAATGGCATGGAATGGCATGGAATGGCATGGAATGGCATGGAATGGCATGGAATGGCATGGAATGGCATGGCACCGGCATGGCACCGGCATGGCACGGCATGGCACGGCATGGCACCGGCATGGCACGGCATGGAATGGCATGGAATGGCATGGAATGACATGGAATGGCATGGCACCGGCATGGCACCGGCATGGCACGGCATGGCACGGCATGGCACGGCATGGCACCGGCATGGCACGGCATGGCACCGGCATGGCACGGCATGGCACCGGCATGGCACGGCATGGCACCGCATTGAGTGGCATGGAATGGCATGGAATGGCATGGAATGGCATGGAATGGCATGGCACCGGCATGGCACGGCATGGCACGGCATGGCACGGCATGGCACCGGCATGGCACGGCATGGCACCGGCATGGCACGGCATGTCACCGGCATGGCACGGCATGGCACCGGCATGGCACCGGCATGGCACGGCATGGCACCGGCATGGCACGGCATGGCACCGGCATGGCACGGCATGGCACCGGCATGGCACGGCATGGCACCGGCATGGCACGGCATGGCACCGGCATGGCACCGGCATAGCACCGGCATGGCACGGCATGGCACCGGCATGGCACGGCATGGCACCGGCATGGCACGGCATGGCACGGCATGGCACCGGCATGGCACGGCATGGCACCGGCATGGCACGGCATGGAACCGGCATGGCACGGCATGGCACGGCATTGAATGGCATGGAATGGCATGGAATGGCATGGAATGGCATGGAATGGCATGGAATGGCATGGAATGGCATGGAATGGCATGGAATGGCATGGAATGGCATGGAATGGCATGGAATGGCATGGAATGGCATGGAATGGCATGGAATGGCATGGAATGGCATGGAATGGCATGGAATGGCATGGAATGGCATGGAATGGCATGGAATGGCATGGAATGGCATGGAATGGCATGGAATGGCATGGAATGGCATGGAATGGCATGGAATGGCATGGAATGGCATGGAATGGCATGGAATGGCATGGAATGGCATGGAATGGCATGGAATGACATGGAATGGCATGGCACCGGCATGGCACCGGCATGGCACGGCATGGCACGGCATGGCACGGCATGGCACCGGCATGGCACGGCATGGCACCGGCATGGCACGGCATGGCACCGCATTGAGTGGCATGGAATGGCATGGAATGGCATGGAATGGCATGGAATGGCATGGAATGGCATGGAATGGCATGGCACGGCATGGCACGGCATGGCACCGGCATGGCATGGCATGGCACCGGCATGGCACGGCATGGCACCGGCATGGCACCGGCATGGCACGGCATGGCACCGGCATGGCACGGCATGGCACCGGCATGGCACGGCATGGCACCGGCATGGCACGGCATGGCACCGGCATGGCACGGCATGGCACCGGCATGGCACGGCATGGCACCGGCATGGCACCGGCATGGCACCGGCATGGCACCGGCATGGCACGGCATGGCACGGCATGGCACCGGCATGGCACGGCATGGCACCGGCATGGCACGGCATGGCACGGCATGGCACCGGCATGGCACGGCATGGCACGGCATGGCACCGGCATGGCACGGCATGGCACGGCATGGCACCGGCATGGCACGGCATGGCACTGCATGGCACCGGCATGGCACGGCATGGCACCGGCATGGCACGGCATGGCACGGCATGGCACGGCATGGAATGGCATGGAATGGCATGGAATGGCATGGAATGGCATGGAATGGCATGGAATGGCATGGAATGGCATGGAATGGCATGGAATGGCATGGAATGGCATGGAATGGCATGGAATGGCATGGAATGGCATGGAATGGCATGGAATGGCATGGAATGGCATGGAATGGCATGGAATGGCATGGAATGGCATGGAATGGCATGGAATGGCATGGAATGGCATGGAATGGCATGGAATGGCATGGAATGGCATGGAATGGCATGGAATGGCATGGAATGGCATGGAATGGCATGGAATGGCATGGAATGGCATGGAATGGCATGGAATGGCATGGAATGGCATGGAATGGCATGGAATGGCATGGAATGGCATGGAATGGCATGGAATGGCATGGAATGGCATGGAATGGCATGGAATGGCATGGAATGGCATGGAATGGCATGGAATGGCATGGAATGGCATGGAATGGCATGGAATGGCATGGAATGGCATGGAATGGCATGGCACCGGCATGGCACCGGCATGGCACGGCATGGCACGGCATGGCACCGGCATGGCACGGCATGGAATGGCATGGAATGGCATGGAATGACATGGAATGGCATGGCACCGGCATGGCACCGGCATGGCACGGCATGGCACGGCATGGCACGGCATGGCACCGGCATGGCACCGGCATGGCACGGCATGGCACCGGCATGGCACGGCATGGCACGGCATGGCACCGGCATGGCACGGCATGGCACCGCATTGAGTGGCATGGAATGGCATGGAATGGCATGGAATGGCATGGAATGGCATGGCACGGCATGGCACCGGCATGGCACGGCATGGCACCGGCATGGCACGGCATGGCACCGGCATGGCACGGCATGGCACGGCATGGCACCGGCATGGCACGGCATGGCACCGGCATGGCACCGGCATTGCACGGCATGGCACCGGCATGGCACGGCATGGCACCGGCATGGCACGGCATGGCACCGGCATGGCACGGCATGGCACCGGCATGGCACGGCATGGCACCGGCATGGCACCGGCATGGCACGGCATGGCACCGGCATGGCACCGGCATGGCACGGCATGGCACGGCATGGCACCGGCATGGCACGGCATGGCACCGGCATGGCACGGCATGGCACGGCATGGCACGGCATGGCACCGGCATGGCACGGCATGGCACGGCATGGCACCGGCATGGCACGGCATGGCACGGCATGGCACCGGCATGGCACGGCATGGCACCGGCATGGCACGGCATGGCACGGCATGGCACGGCATGGAATGGCATGGAATGGCATGGAATGGCATGGAATGGCATGGAATGGCATGGAATGGCATGGAATGGCATGGAATGGCATGGAATGGCATGGAATGGCATGGAATGGCATGGAATGGCATGGAATGGCATGGAATGGCATGGAATGGCATGGAATGGCATGGAATGGCATGGAATGGCATGGAATGGCATGGAATGGCATGGAATGGCATGGAATGGCATGGAATGGCATGGAATGGCATGGAATGGCATGGAATGGCATGGAATGGCATGGAATGGCATGGAATGGCATGGAATGGCATGGAATGGCATGGAATGGCATGGAATGGCATGGAATGGCATGGAATGGCATGGAATGGCATGGAATGGCATGGAATGGCATGGAATGGCATGGAATGGCATGGAATGGCATGGAATGGCATGGAATGGCATGGAATGGCATGGAATGGCATGGAATGGCATGGAATGGCATGGAATGGCATGGAATGGCATGGAATGGCATGGAATGGCATGGAATGGCATGGAATGGCATGGAATGGCATGGAATGGCATGGAATGGCATGGAATGGCATGGAATGGCATGGAATGGCATGGAATGGCATGGAATGGCATGGCACCGGCATGGCACCGGCATGGCACGGCATGGCACGGCATGGCACCGGCATGGCACGGCATGGAATGGCATGGAATGGCATGGAATGACATGGAATGGCATGGCACCGGCATGGCACCGGCATGGCACGGCATGGCACGGCATGGCACGGCATGGCACGGCATGGCACCGGCATGGCACGGCATGGCACCGGCATGGCACGGCATGGCACCGGCATGGCACGGCATGGCACCGGCATGGCACGGCATGGCACCGCATTGAGTGGCATGGAATGGCATGGAATGGCATGGAATGGCATGGAATGGCATGGCACGGCATGGCACCGGCATGGCACGGCATGGCACCGGCATGGCACGGCATGGCACCGGCATGGCACGGCATGGCACGGCATGGCACCGGCATGGCACGGCATGGCACCGGCATGGCACCGGCATTGCACGGCATGGCACCGGCATGGCACGGCATGGCACCGGCATGGCACGGCATGGCACCGGCATGGCACGGCATGGCACCGGCATGGCACGGCATGGCACCGGCATGGCACCGGCATGGCACGGCATGGCACCGGCATGGCACGGCATGGCACCGGCATGGCACCGGCATGGCACCGGCATGGCACGGCATGGCACCGGCATGGCACGGCATGGCACCGGCATGGCACGGCATGGCACGGCATGGCACCGGCATGGCACGGCATGGCACGGCATGGCACCGGCATGGCACGGCATGGCACCGGCATGGCACGGCATGGCACCGGCATGGCACGGCATGGCACGGCATGGCACCGGCATGGCACGGCATGGCACGGCATGGCACCGGCATGGCACGGCATGGCACCGGCATGGCACGGCATGGCACGGCATGGCACCGGCATGGCACGGCATGGCACCGGCATGGCACCGGCATTGCACGGCATGGCACCGGCATGGCACGGCATGGCACCGGCATGGCACGGCATGGCACCGGCATGGCACGGCATGGCACCGGCATGGCACGGCATGGCACCGGCATGGCACGGCATGGCACCGGCATGGCACGGCATGGCACGGCATGGCACGGCATGGCACGGCATGGCACGGCATGGCACGGCATGGCACCGGCATGGCACGGCATGGCACGGCATGGCACGGCATGGCACGGCATTGAATGGCATGGAATGGCATGGAATGGCATGGAATGGCATGGAATGGCATGGAATGGCATGGAATGGCATGGAATGGCATGGAATGGCATGGAATGGCATGGAATGGCATGGATTGGCATGGAATGGCATGGAATGGCATGGAATGGCATGGAATGGCATGGAATGGCATGGAATGGCATGGAATGGCATGGAATGGCATGGAATGGCATGGAATGGCATGGAATGGCATGGAATGGCATGGAATGGCATGGAATGGCATGGAATGGCATGGAATGGCATGGAATGGCATGGAATGGCATGGAATGGCATGGCACCGCATGGCACGGCATGGAATGGCATGGAATGGCATAGCACCGCATGGCACGGCATGGCACGGCATAGCACCGCATGGCACGGCATGGCACGGCATTGAATGGCATGGAATGGCATTGAATGGCATGGAACGGCATGGAATGGCATGGAATGGCATGGAATGGCATGGAATGGCATGGAATGGCATGGAATGGCATGGAATGGCATGGAATGGCATGGAATGGCATGGAATGGCATGGAATGGCATGGAATGGCATGGAATGGCATGGAATGGCATGGAATGGCATGGAATGGCATGGAATGGCATGGAATGGCATGGAATGGCATGGAATGGCATGGAATGGCATGGAATGGCATGGCACCGCATGGCACGGCATGGAATGGCATGGAATGGCATGGCACCGCATGGCACGGCATGGCACGGCATTGAATGGCATGGAATGGCATTGAATGGCATGGAATGGCATGGAATGGCATGGAATGGCATGGAATGGCATGGAATGGCATGGAATGGCATGGAATGGCATGGAATGGCATGGAATGGCATGGAATGGCATGGAATGGCATGGAATGGCATGGAATGGCATGGAATGGCATGGAATGGCATGGAATGGCATGGAATGGCATGGAATGGCATGGAATGGCATGGAATGGCATGGAATGGCATGGAATGGCATGGAATGGCATGGAATGGCATGGAATGGCATGGAATGGCATGGAATGGCATGGAATGGCATGGAATGGCATGGAATGGCATGGAATGGCATGGAATGGCATGGAATGGCATGGAATGGCATGGAATGGCATGGAATGGCATGGAATGGCATGGAATGGCATGGAATGGCATGGAATGGCATGGAATGGCATGGAATGGCATGGCACCGGCATGGCACCGGCATGGCACGGCATGGCACCGGCATGGCACGGCATGGCACGGCATGGCACCGGCATGGCACGGCATGGCACGGCATGGCACCGGCATGGCACGGCATGGCACCGGCATGGCACCGGCATTGCACGGC
Source organism: Cryptus armator (assembly GCA_963971235.1). Lineage (NCBI taxonomy): Eukaryota > Metazoa > Arthropoda > Insecta > Hymenoptera > Ichneumonidae > Cryptus > Cryptus armator. The sequence goes on along the minus strand of CAXARG010000204.1, from coordinate 66,521 downwards.
ATGGCACTGGCATGGCACGGCATGGCACCGGCATGGCACGGCATGGCACCGGCATGGCACCGGCATGGCACGGCATGGCACCGGCATGGCACGGCATGGCACCGGCATGGCACCGGCATGGCACGGCATGGCACCGGCATGGCACCGGCATGGCACGGCATGGCACGGCATGGCACCGGCATGGCACGGCATGGCACCGGCATGGCACGGCATGGCACGGCATGGCACGGCATGGCACCGGCATGGCACGGCATGGCACGGCATGGCACCGGCATGGCACGGCATGGCACGGCATGGCACCGGCATGGCACGGCATGGCACCGGCATGGCACGGCATGGCACGGCATGGCACGGCATGGAATGGCATGGAATGGCATGGAATGGCATGGAATGGCATGGAATGGCATGGAATGGCATGGAATGGCATGGAATGGCATGGAATGGCATGGAATGGCATGGAATGGCATGGAATGGCATGGAATGGCATGGAATGGCATGGAATGGCATGGAATGGCATGGAATGGCATGGAATGGCATGGAATGGCATGGAATGGCATGGAATGGCATGGAATGGCATGGAATGGCATGGAATGGCATGGAATGGCATGGAATGGCATGGAATGGCATGGAATGGCATGGAATGGCATGGAATGGCATGGAATGGCATGGAATGGCATGGAATGGCATGGAATGGCATGGAATGGCATGGAATGGCATGGAATGGCATGGAATGGCATGGAATGGCATGGAATGGCATGGAATGGCATGGAATGGCATGGAATGGCATGGAATGGCATGGAATGGCATGGAATGGCATGGAATGGCATGGAATGGCATGGAATGGCATGGAATGGCATGGAATGGCATGGAATGGCATGGAATGGCATGGCACCGGCATGGCACCGGCATGGCACGGCATGGCACGGCATGGCACCGGCATGGCACGGCATGGAATGGCATGGAATGGCATGGAATGACATGGAATGGCATGGCACCGGCATGGCACCGGCATGGCACGGCATGGCACGGCATGGCACGGCATGGCACCGGCATGGCACGGCATGGCACCGGCATGGCACGGCATGGCACCGGCATGGCACGGCATGGCACCGCATTGAGTGGCATGGAATGGCATGGAATGGCATGGAATGGCATGGAATGGCATGGAATGGCATGGCACCGGCATGGCACGGCATGGCACCGGCATGGCACGGCATGGCACCGGCATGGCACGGCATGGCACGGCATGGCACCGGCATGGCACGGCATGGCACCGGCATGGCACCGGCATTGCACGGCATGGCACCGGCATGGCACGGCATGGCACCGGCATGGCACGGCATGGCACCGGCATGGCACGGCATGGCACCGGCATGGCACGGCATGGCACCGGCATGGCACCGGCATGGCACGGCATGGCACCGGCATGGCACGGCATGGCACCGGCATGGCACCGGCATGGCACCGGCATGGCACCGGCATGGCACCGGCATGGCACGGCATGGCACCGGCATGGCACGGCATGGCACCGGCATGGCACGGCATGGCACGGCATGGCACCGGCATGGCACGGCATGGCACGGCATGGCACCGGCATGGCACGGCATGGCACCGGCATGGCACGGCATGGCACCGGCATGGCACGGCATGGCACGGCATGGCACCGGCATGGCACGGCATGGCACCGGCATGGCACGGCATGGCACGGCATGGCACCGGCATGGCACGGCATGGCACCGGCATGGCACCGGCATTGCACGGCATGGCACCGGCATGGCACGGCATGGCACCGGCATGGCACGGCATGGCACCGGCATGGCACGGCATGGCACCGGCATGGCACGGCATGGCACCGGCATGGCACCGGCATGGCACGGCATGGCACCGGCATGGCACGGCATGGCACGGCATGGCACGGCATGGCACGGCATGGCACGGCATGGCACGGCATGGCACGGCATGGCACCGGCATGGCACGGCATGGCACGGCATGGCACGGCATGGCACGGCATTGAATGGCATGGAATGGCATGGAATGGCATGGAATGGCATGGAATGGCATGGAATGGCATGGAATGGCATGGAATGGCATGGAATGGCATGGAATGGCATGGAATGGCATGGAATGGCATGGAATGGCATGGAATGGCATGGAATGGCATGGAATGGCATGGAATGGCATGGAATGGCATGGAATGGCATGGAATGGCATGGAATGGCATGGAATGGCATGGAATGGCATGGAATGGCATGGAATGGCATGGAATGGCATGGAATGGCATGGAATGGCATGGAATGGCATGGAATGGCATGGAATGGCATGGAATGGCATGGAATGGCATGGAATGGCATGGAATGGCATGGAATGGCATGGAATGGCATGGAATGGCATGGAATGGCATGGAATGGCATGGAATGGCATGGAATGGCATGGAATGGCATGGAATGGCATGGAATGGCATGGAATGGCATGGAATGGCATGGAATGGCATGGAATGGCATGGAATGGCATGGAATGGCATGGAATGGCATGGAATGGCATGGAATGGCATGGAATGGCATGGAATGGCATGGAATGGCATGGCACCGCATGGCACGGCATGGAATGGCATGGAATGGCATAGCACCGCATGGCACGGCATGGCACGGCATAGCACCGCATGGCACGGCATGGCACGGCATTGAATGGCATGGAATGGCATTGAATGGCATGGAACGGCATGGAATGGCATGGAATGGCATGGAATGGCATGGAATGGCATGGAATGGCATGGAATGGCATGGAATGGCATGGAATGGCATGGAATGGCATGGAATGGCATGGAATGGCATGGAATGGCATGGAATGGCATGGAATGGCATGGAATGGCATGGAATGGCATGGAATGGCATGGAATGGCATGGAATGGCATGGAATGGCATGGAATGGCATGGAATGGCATGGAATGGCATGGAATGGCATGGAATGGCATGGAATGGCATGGAATGGCATGGAATGGCATGGAATGGCATGGAATGGCATGGAATGGCATGGAATGGCATGGCACCGCATGGCACGGCATGGAATGGCATGGAATGGCATGGCACCGCATGGCACGGCATGGCACGGCATTGAATGGCATGGAATGGCATTGAATGGCATGGAATGGCATGGAATGGCATGGAATGGCATGGAATGGCATGGAATGGCATGGAATGGCATGGAATGGCATGGAATGGCATGGAATGGCATGGAATGGCATGGAATGGCATGGAATGGCATGGAATGGCATGGAATGGCATGGAATGGCATGGAATGGCATGGAATGGCATGGAATGGCATGGAATGGCATGGAATGGCATGGAATGGCATGGAATGGCATGGAATGGCATGGAATGGCATGGAATGGCATGGAATGGCATGGAATGGCATGGAATGGCATGGAATGGCATGGAATGGCATGGAATGGCATGGAATGGCATGGCACCGGCATGGCACCGGCATGGCACGGCATGGCACCGGCATGGCACGGCATGGCACGGCATGGCACCGGCATGGCACGGCATGGCACGGCATGGCACCGGCATGGCACGGCATGGCACCGGCATGGCACCGGCATTGCACGGCATGGCACTGGCATGGCACGGCATGGCACCGGCATGGCACGGCATGGCACCGGCATGGCACCGGCATGGCACGGCATGGCACCGGCATGGCACGGCATGGCACCGGCATGGCACGGCATGGCACCGGCATGGCACGGCATGGCACCGGCATGGCACCGGCATGGCACGGCATGGCACCGGCATGGCACGGCATGGCACCGGCATGGCACGGCATGGCACGGCATGGCACCGGCATGGCACGGCATGGCACGGCATGGCACCGGCATGGCACGGCATGGCACCGGCATGGCACGGCATGGCACCGGCATGGCACGGCATGGCACCGGCATGGCACGGCATGGCACGGCATGGCACGGCATTGAATGGCATGGAATGGCATGGAATGGCATGGAATGGCATGGAATGGCATGGAATGGCATGGAATGGCATGGAATGGCATGGAATGGCATGGAATGGCATGGAATGGCATGGAATGGCATGGAATGGCATGGAATGGCATGGAATGGCATGGAATGGCATGGAATGGCATGGAATGGCATGGAATGGCATGGAATGGCATGGAATGGCATGGAATGGCATGGAATGGCATGGAATGGCATGGAATGGCATGGAATGGCATGGAATGGCATGGAATGGAATGGCACCGGCATGGCACCGGCATGGCACGGCATGGCACCGGCATGGAACGGCATGGCACCGGCATGGCACGGCATGGCACCGGCATGGCACGGCATGGCACCGGCATGGCACCGGCATGGCACGGCATGGCACCGGCATGGCACCGGCATGGCACGGCATGGCACCGGCATGGCACGGCATGGCACCGGCATGGCACGGCATGGCACCGGCATGGCACGGCATGGCACCGGCATGGCACGGCATGGCACCGGCATGGCACGGCATGGCACGGCATGGCACCGGCATGGCACGGCATGGCACCGGCATGGCACGGCATGGCACCGGCATGGCACCGGCATAGCACCGGCATGGCACGGCATGGCACCGGCATGGCACGGCATGGCACCGGCATGGCACGGCATGGCACCGGCATGGCACGGCATGGCACGGCATGGCACCGGCATGGCACGGCATGGCACGGCATGGCACCGGCATGGCACGGCATGGCACCGGCATGGCACGGCATGGCACCGGCATGGCACGGCATGGCACGGCATGGCACCGGCATGGCACGGCATGGCACCGGCATGGCACGGCATGGCACCGGCATGGCACGGCATGGCACGGCATGGCACCGGCATGGCACGGCATGGCACCGGCATGGCACCGGCATTGCACGGCATGGCACCGGCATGGCACGGCATGGCACCGGCATGGCACGGCATGGCACCGGCATGGCACCGGCATTGCACGGCATGGCACCGGCATGGCACGGCATGGCACCGGCATGGCACGGCATGGCACCGGCATGGCACGGCATGGCACCGGCATGGCACGGCATGGCACCGGCATGGCACGGCATGGCACCGGCATGGCACCGGCATGGCACGGCATGGCACCGGCATGGCACGGCATGGCACCGGCATGGCACCGGCATGGCACCGGCATGGCACGGCATGGCACCGGCATGGCACGGCATGGCACCGGCATGGCACGGCATGGCACGGCATGGCACCGGCATGGCACCGGCATGGCACGGCATGGCACCGGCATGGCACGGCATGGCACCGGCATGGCACGGCATGGCACGGCATGGCACCGGCATGGCACGGCATGGCACCGGCATGGCACGGCATGGCACCGGCATGGCACGGCATGGCACGGCATGGCACCGGCATGGCACGGCATGGCACCGGCATGGCACGGCATGGCACCGGCATGGCACCGGCATTGCACGGCATGGCACCGGCATGGCACGGCATGGCACCGGCATGGCACGGCATGGCACCGGCATGGCACCGGCATGGCACGGCATGGCACCGGCATGGCACGGCATGGCACCGGCATGGCACGGCATGGCACTGGCATGGCACGGCATGGCACCGGCATGGCACGGCATGGCACGGCATGGCACGGCATGGCACGGCATGGCACGGCATGGCACGGCATGGCACGGCATGGCACCGGCATGGCACGGCATGGCACGGCATTGAATGGCATGGAATGGCATGGAATGGCATGGAATGGCATGGAATGGCATGGAATGGCATGGAATGGCATGGAATGGCATGGAATGGCATGGAATGGCATGGAATGGCATGGAATGGCATGGAATGGCATGGAATGGCATGGAATGGCATGGAATGGCATGGAATGGCATGGAATGGCATGGAATGGCATGGAATGGCATGGAATGGCATGGAATGGCATGGAATGGCATGGAATGGCATGGAATGGCATGGAATGGCATGGAATGGCATGGAATGGCATGGAATGGCATGGAATGGCATGGCACCGCATGGCACGGCATGGAATGGCATGGAATGGCATAGCACCGCATGGCACGGCATGGCACGGCATTGAATGGCATGGAATGGCATTGAATGGCATGGAACGGCATGGAATGGCATGGAATGGCATGGAATGGCATGGAATGGCATGGAATGGCATGGAATGGCATGGAATGGCATGGAATGGCATGGAATGGCATGGAATGGCATGGCACCGCATGGCACGGCATGGAATGGCATGGAATGGCATGGCACCGCATGGCACGGCATGGCACGGCATTGAATGGCATGGAATGGCATTGAATGGCATGGAATGGCATGGAATGGCATGGAATGGCATGGAATGGCATGGAATGGCATGGAATGGCATGGAATGGCATGGAATGGCATGGAATGGCATGGAATGGCATGGAATGGCATGGAATGGCATGGAATGGCATGGAATGGCATGGAATGGCATGGAATGGCATGGAATGGCATGGAATGGCATGGAATGGCATGGAATGGCATGGAATGGCATGGAATGGCATGGAATGGCATGGAATGGCATGGAATGGCATGGAATGGCATGGAATGGCATGGAATGGCATGGAATGGCATGGAATGGCATGGAATGGCATGGAATGGCATGGCACCGGCATGGCACCGGCATGGCACGGCATGGCACCGGCATGGCACGGCATGGCACGGCATTGAATGGCATGGAATGGCATGGAATGGCATGGAATGGCATGGAATGGCATGGAATGGCATGGAATGGCATGGAATGGCATGGAATGGCATGGAATGGCATGGAATGGCATGGAATGGCATGGAATGGCATGCACCGGCATGGCACCGGCATGGCACGGCATGGCACGGCATGGCACGGCATGGCACGGCATGGCACGGCATGGCACCGGCATGGCACGGCATGGCACCGGCATGGCACCGGCATGGCACGGCATGGCACGGCATGGCACCGGCATGGCACGGCATGGCACCGGCATGGCACGGCATGGCACGGCATGGCACCGGCATGGCACGGCATGGCACCGGCATGGCACCGGCATGGCACCGGCATAGCACGGCATGGCACCGGCATGGCACGGCATTGAATGGCATGGAATGGCATGGAATGGCATGGAATGGCATGGAATGGCATGGAATGGCATGGAATGGCATGGAATGGCATGGAATGGCATGGAATGGCATGGAATGGCATGGAATGGCATGGAATGGCATGGAATGGCATGGAATGGCATGGAATGGCATGGAATGGCATGGAATGGCATGGAATGGCATGGAATGGCATGGAATGGCATGGAATGGCATGGAATGGCATGGAATGGCATGGAATGGCATGGAATGGCATGGAATGGCATGGAATGGCATGGAATGGCATGGAATGGCATGGAATGGCATGGAATGGCATGGAATGGCATGGAATGGCATGGAATGGCATGGAATGGCATGGAATGGCATGGAATGGCATGGAATGGCATGGAATGGCATGGAATGGCATGGAATGGCATGGAATGGCATGGAATGGCATGGAATGGCATGGAATGGCATGGAATGGCATGGAATGGCATGGAATGGCATGGAATGGCATGGAATGGCATGGAATGGCATGGAATGGCATGGAATGGCATGGAATGGCATGGAATGGCATGGAATGGCATGGAATGGCATGGAATGGCATGGAATGGCATGGAATGGCATGGAATGGCATGGAATGGCATGGAATGGCATGGAATGGCATGGAATGGCATGGAATGGCATGGAATGGCATGGAATGGCATGGAATGGCATGGAATGACATGGAATGGCATGGCACCGGCATGGCACCGGCATGGTACGGCATGGCACGGCATGGCACGGCATGGCACCGGCATGGCACGGCATGGCACCGGCATGGCACGGCATGGCACCGGCATGGCACCGGCATGGCACCGGCATGGCACGGCATGGCACCGGCATGGCACGGCATGGCACCGGCATGGCACGGCATGGCACCGGCATGGCACGGCATGGCACCGGCATGGCACGGCATGGCACCGGCATGGCACGGCATGGCACCGGCATGGCACCGGCATGGCACGGCATGGCACCGGCATGGCACGGCATGGCACGGCATGGCACGGCATGGCACCGGCATGGCACGGCATGGCACCGGCATGGCACGGCATGGCACCGGCATGGCACGGCATGGCACGGCATGGCACGGCATGGAATGGCATGGAATGGCATGGAATGGCATGGAATGGCATGGAATGGCATGGAATGGCATGGAATGGCATGGAATGGCATGGAATGGCATGGAATGGCATGGAATGGCATGGAATGGCATGGAATGGCATGGAATGGCATGGAATGGCATGGAATGGCATGGAATGGCATGGAATGGCATGGAATGGCATGGAATGGCATGGAATGGCATGGAATGGCATGGAATGGCATGGAACGGCATGGAACGGCATGGAACGGCATGGAATGGCATGGAATGGCATGGAATGGCATGGAATGGCATGGAATGGCATGGAATGGCATGGAATGGCATGGAATGGCATGGAATGGCATGGAATGGCATGGAATGGCATGGAATGGCATGGAATGGCATGGAATGGCATGGAATGGCATGGAATGGCATGGAATGGCATGGAATGGCATGGAATGGCATGGAATGGCATGGAATGGCATGGAATGGCATGGAATGGCATGGAATGGCATGAAATGGCATGGAATGGCATGGAATGGCATGGAATGGCATGGAATGGCATGGAATGGCATGGAATGGCATGGAATGGCATGGAATGGCATGGAATGGCATGGAATGGCATGGAATGGCATGGAATGGCATGGAATGGCATGGAATGGCATGGAATGGCATGGAATGGCATGGAATGGCATGGAATGGCATGGAATGGCATGGAATGGCATGGAATGGCATGGAATGGCATGGAATAGCATGGAATGGCATGGAATGGCATGGAATGACATGGAATGGCATGGCACCGGCATGGCACCGGCATGGCACCGGCATGGCACCGGCATGGCACGGCATGGCACGGCATGGCACCGGCATGGCACGGCATGGCACCGGCATGGCACGGCATGGCACGGCATGGCACCGGCATGGCACGGCATGGCACCGGCATGGCACCGGCATGGCACCGGCATAGCACGGCATGGCACCGGCATGGCACGGCATTGAATGGCATGGAATGGCATGGAATGGCATGGAATGGCATGGAATGGCATGGAATGGCATGGAATGGCATGGAATGGCATGGAATGGCATGGAATGGCATGGAATGGCATGGAATGGCATGGAATGGCATGGAATGGCATGGAATGGCATGGAATGACATGGAATGGCATGGCACCGGCATGGCACCGGCATGGCACGGCATGGCACGGCATGGCACCGGCATGGCACGGCATGGCACCGGCATGGCACGGCATGGCACCGGCATGGCACGGCATGGCACCGGCATGGTACGGCATGGCACGGCATGGCACCGGCATGGCACGGCATGGCACCGGCATGGCACCGGCATGGCACCGGCATGGCACGGCATGGCACCGGCATGGCACGGCATGGCACCGGCATGGCACGGCATGGCACCGGCATGGCACCGGCATGGCACGGCATGGCACCGGCATGGCACGGCATGGCACGGCATGGCACGGCATGGCACGGCATGGCACCGGCATGGCACGGCATGGCACCGGCATGGCACGGCATGGCACCGGCATGGCACGGCATGGCACGGCATGGCACGGCATGGCACGGCATGGCACGGCATGGAATGGCATGGAATGGCATGGAATGGCATGGAATGGCATGGAATGGCATGGAATGGCATGGAATGGCATGGAATGGCATGGAATGGCATGGAATGGCATGGAATGGCATGGAATGGCATGGAATGGCATGGAATGGCATGGAATGGCATGGAATGGCATGGAATGGCATGGAATGGCATGGAATGGCATGGAATGGCATCGAATGGCATGGAATGGCATGGAACGGCATGGAACGGCATGGAATGGCATGGAATGGCATGGAACGGCATGGAATGGCATGGAATGGCATGGAATGGCATGGAATGGCATGGAATGGCATGGAATGGCATGGAATGGCATGGAATGGCATGGAATGGCATGGAATGGCATGGAATGGCATGGAATGGCATGGAATGGCATGGAATGGCATGGAATGGCATGGAATGGCATGGAATGGCATGGAATGGCATGGAATGGCATGGAATGGCATGGAATGGCATGGAATGGCATGGAATGGCATGGAATGGCATGGAATGGCATGGAATGGCATGGAATGGCATGGAATGGCATGGAATGGCATGGAATGGCATGGAATGGCATGGAATGGCATGGAATGGCATGGAATGGCATGGAATGGCATGGAATGGCATGGAATGGCATGGAATGGCATGGAATGGCATGGAATGGCATGGAATGGCATGGAATGGCATGGAATGGCATGGAATGGCATGGAATGGCATGGAATGGCATGGCACCGCATGGCACGGCATGGAATGGCATGGAATGGCATGGCACCGCATGGCACGGCATGGCACGGCATTGAATGGCATGGAATGGCATTGAATGGCATGGAATGGCATGGAATGGCATGGAATGGCATGGAATGGCATGGAATGGCATGGAATGGCATGGAATGGCATGGAATGGCATGGAATGGCATGGAATGGCATGGAATGGCATGGAATGGCATGGAATGGCATGGAATGGCATGGAATGACATGGAATGGCATGGCACCGGCATGGCACCGGCATGGCACGGCATGGCACGGCATGGCACCGGCATGGCACGGCATGGCACCGGCATGGCACGGCATGGCACCGGCATGGCACGGCATGGCACCGGCATGGTACGGCATGGCACGGCATGGCACGGCATGGCACCGGCATGGCACGGCATGGCACCGGCATGGCACCGGCATGGCACCGGCATGGCACCGGCATGGCACGGCATGGCACCGGCATGGCACGGCATGGCACCGGCATGGCACGGCATGGCACCGGCATGGCACGGCATGGCACCGGCATGGCACCGGCATGGCACGGCATGGCACCGGCATGGCACGGCATGGCACGGCATGGCACCGGCATGGCACGGCATGGCACCGGCATGGCACGGCATGGCACCGGCATGGCACGGCATGGCACCGGCATGGCACGGCATGGCACGGCATGGCACGGCATGGCACGGCATGGTATGGCATGGAATGGCATGGAATGGCATGGAATGGCATGGAATGGCATGGAATGGCATGGAATGGCATGGAATGGCATGGAATGGCATGGAATGGCATGGAATGGCATGGAATGGCATGGAATGGCATGGAATGGCATGGAATGGCATGGAATGGCATGGAATGGCATGGAATGGCATGGAATGGCATGGAATGGCATGGAATGGCATGGAATGGCATGGAATGGCATGGAATGGCATGGAATGGCATGGAATGGCATGGAATGGCATGGAATGGCATGGAATGGCATGGAATGGCATGGAATGGCATGGAATGGCATGGAATGGCATGGAATGGCATGGAATGGCATGGAATGGCATGGAATGGCATGGAATGGCATGGAATGGCATGGAACGGCATGGAACGGCATGAAATGGCATGGAATGGCATGGAATGGCATGGAATGGCATGGAATGGCATGGAATGGCATGGAATGGCATGGAATGGCATGGAATGGCATGGAATGGCATGGAATGGCATGGAATGGCATGGAATGGCATGGAATGGCATGGAATGGCATGGAATGGCATGGAATGGCATGGAATGGCATGGAATGGCATGGAATGGCATGGAATGGCATGGAATGGCATGGAATGGCATGGAATGGCATGGAATGGCATGGAATGGCATGGAATGGCATGGCACGGCATGGCACGGCATGGAATGGCATGGAATGGCATGGAATGACATGGAATGGCATGGCACCGGCATGGCACCGGCATGGCACGGCATGGCACGGCATGGCACGGCATGGCACCGGCATGGCACGGCATGGCACCGGCATGGCACGGCATGGCACCGGCATGGCACGGCATGGCACCGGCATGGCACGGCATGGCACCGGCATGGCACGGCATGGCACCGCATTGAGTGGCATGGAATGGCATGGAATGGCATGGAATGGCATGGAATGGCATGGCACGGCATGGCACCGGCATGGCACGGCATGGCACCGGCATGGCACGGCATGGCACCGGCATGGCACGGCATGGCACGGCATGGCACCGGCATGGCACGGCATGGCACCGGCATGGCACGGCATGGCACCGGCATGGCACGGCATGGCACCGGCATGGCACCGGCATGGCACGGCATGGCACCGGCATGGCACGGCATGGCACCGGCATGGCACGGCATGGCACCGGCATGGCACCGGCATGGCACCGGCATGGCACGGCATGGCACCGGCATGGCACGGCATGGCACCGGCATGGCACGGCATGGCACCGGCATGGCACGGCATGGCACCGGCATGGCACGGCATGGCACCGGCATGGCACCGGCATGGCACGGCATGGCACGGCATGGCACCGGCATGGCACCGGCATGGCACGGCATGGCACCGGCATGGCACGGCATGGCACCGGCATGGCACGGCATGGCACGGCATGGCACGGCATGGCACCGGCATGGCACGGCATGGCACGGCATGGCACGGCATGGCACCGGCATGGCACGGCATGGCACGGCATGGCACGGCATTGAATGGCATGGAATGGCATGGAATGGCATGGAATGGCATGGAATGGCATGGAATGGCATGGAATGGCATGGAATGGCATGGAATGGCATGGAATGGCATGGAATGGCATGGAATGGCATGGAATGGCATGGAATGGCATGGAATGGCATGGAATGGCATGGAATGGCATGGAATGGCATGGAATGGCATGGAATGGCATGGAATGGCATGGAATGGCATGGAATGGCATGGAATGGCATGGAATGGCATGGAATGGCATGGAATGGCATGGAATGGCATGGAATGGCATGGAATGGCATGGAATGGCATGGAATGGCATGGAATGGCATGGAATGGCATGGAATGGCATGGAATGGCATGGAATGGCATGGAATGGCATGGAATGGCATGGAATGGCATGGAATGGCATGGAATGGCATGGAATGGCATGGAATGGCATGGAATGGCATGGAATGGCATGGAATGGCATGGAATGGCATGGAATGGCATGGAATGGCATGGAATGGCATGGAATGGCATGGAATGGCATGGAATGGCATGGAATGGCATGGAATGGCATGGAATGGCATGGAATGGCATGGAATGGCATGGAATGGCATGGAATGGCATGGAATGGCATGGAATGGCATGGAATGGCATGGAATGGCATGGAATGGCATGGAATGGCATGGAATGGCATGGAATGGCATGGAATGGCATGGAATGGCATGGAATGGCATGGAATGGCATGGAATGGCATGGAATGGCATGGAATGGCATGGAATGGCATGGAATGGCATGGAATGGCATGGAATGGCATGGAATGGCATGGAATGGCATGGAATGGCATGGAATGGCATGGAATGGCATGGAATGGCATGGAATGGCATGGAATGGCATGGAATGGCATGGAATGGCATGGAATGGCATGGAATGGCATGGAATGGCATGGAATGGCATGGAATGGCATGGAATGGCATGGAATGGCATGGAATGGCATGGAATGGCATGGAATGGCATGGAATGGCATGGAATGGCATGGAATGGCATGGAATGGCATGGAATGGCATGGAATGGCATGGAATGGCATGGAATGGCATGGAATGGCATGGAATGGCATGGAATGGCATGGAATGGCATGGAATGGCATGGAATGGCATGGAATGGCATGGAATGGCATGGAATGGCATGGAATGGCATGGAATGGCATGGAATGGCATGGAATGGCATGGATCGGCATGGAATGGCATGGATCGGCATGGAATGGCATGGAATGGCATGGAATGGCATGGAATGGCATGGAATGGCATGGAATGGCATGGAATGGCATGGAATGGCATGGAATGGCATGGAATGGCATGGAATGGCATGGAATGGCATGGAATGGCATGGAATGGCATGGAATGGCATGGAATGGCATGGCACGGCATGGCACGGCATGGCACCGGCATGGCACGGCATGGAATGGCATGGAATGGCATGGAATGGCATGGAATGGCATGGAATGGCATGGAATGGCATGGAATGACATGGAATGGCATGGCACCGGCATGGCACCGGCATGGCACGGCATGGCACGGCATGGCACGGCATGGCACCGGCATGGCACGGCATGGCACCGGCATGGCACGGCATGGCACCGGCATGGCACGGCATGGCACCGGCATGGCACGGCATGGCACCGCATTGAGTGGCATGGAATGGCATGGAATGGCATGGAATGGCATGGAATGGCATGGCACGGCATGGCACCGGCATGGCACGGCATGGCACCGGCATGGCACGGCATGGCACGGCATGGCACCGGCATGGCACGGCATGGCACCGGCATGGCACGGCATGGCACCGGCATGGCACGGCATGGCACCGGCATGGCACCGGCATGGCACCGGCATGGCACGGCATGGCACCGGCATGGCACGGCATGGCACCGGCATGGCACGGCATGGCACCGGCATGGCACCGGCATGGCACCGGCATGGCACGGCATGGCACCGGCATGGCACGGCATGGCACCGGCATGGCACGGCATGGCACCGGCATGGCACGGCATGGCACCGGCATGGCACCGGCATGGCACGGCATGGCACGGCATGGCACGGCATGGCACGGCATTGAATGGCATGGAATGGCATGGAATGGCATGGAATGGCATGGAATGGCATGGAATGGCATGGAATGGCATGGAATGGCATGGAATGGCATGGAATGGCATGGAATGGCATGGAATGGCATGGAATGGCATGGAATGGCATGGAATGGCATGGAATGGCATGGAATGGCATGGAATGGCATGGAATGGCATGGAATGGCATGGAATGGCATGGAATGGCATGGAATGGCATGGAATGGCATGGAATGGCATGGAATGGCATGGAATGGCATGGAATGGCATGGAATGGCATGGAATGGCATGGAATGGCATGGAATGGCATGGAATGGCATGGAATGGCATGGAATGGCATGGAATGGCATGGAATGGCATGGAATGGCATGGCACGGCATGGCACGGCATGGCACCGGCATGGCACGGCATGGAATGGCATGGAATGACATGGAATGGCATGGCACCGGCATGGCACCGGCATGGCACGGCATGGCACCGGCATGGCACCGGCATGGCACCGGCATGGCACGGCATGGCACCGGCATGGCACGGCATGGCACCGGCATGGCACGGCATGGCACCGGCATGGCACGGCATGGCACCGGCATGGCACGGCATGGCACCGGCATGGCACCGGCATGGCACGGCATGGCACGGCATGGCACCGGCATGGCACCGGCATGGCACGGCATGGCACCGGCATGGCACGGCATGGCACCGGCATGGCACGGCATGGCACGGCATGGCACGGCATGGCACCGGCATGGCACGGCATGGCACGGCATGGCACGGCATGGCACCGGCATGGCACGGCATGGCACGGCATGGCACGGCATTGAATGGCATGGAATGGCATGGAATGGCATGGAATGGCATGGAATGGCATGGAATGGCATGGAATGGCATGGAATGGCATGGAATGGCATGGAATGGCATGGAATGGCATGGAATGGCATGGAATGGCATGGAATGGCATGGAATGGCATGGAATGGCATGGAATGGCATGGAATGGCATGGAATGGCATGGAATGGCATGGAATGGCATGGAATGGCATGGAATGGCATGGAATGGCATGGAATGGCATGGAATGGCATGGAATGGCATGGAATGGCATGGAATGGCATGGAATGGCATGGAATGGCATGGAATGGCATGGCACGGCATGGCACGGCATGGCACCGGCATGGCACGGCATGGAATGGCATGGAATGGCATGGAATGGCATGGAATGGCATGGAATGGCATGGAATGACATGGAATGGCATGGCACCGGCATGGCACCGGCATGGCACGGCATGGCACGGCATGGCACGGCATGGCACCGGCATGGCACGGCATGGCACCGGCATGGCACGGCATGGCACCGGCATGGCACGGCATGGCACCGGCATGGCACGGCATGGCACCGCATTGAGTGGCATGGAATGGCATGGAATGGCATGGAATGGCATGGAATGGCATGGAATGGCATGGAATGGCATGGAATGGCATGGCACGGCATGGCACGGCATGGCACCGGCATGGCACGGCATGGAATGGCATGGAATGGCATGGAATGGCATGGAATGGCATGGAATGGCATGGAATGGCATGGAATGACATGGAATGGCATGGCACCGGCATGGCACCGGCATGGCACGGCATGGCACGGCATGGCACGGCATGGCACCGGCATGGCACGGCATGGCACCGGCATGGCACGGCATGGCACCGGCATGGCACGGCATGGCACCGGCATGGCACGGCATGGCACCGCATTGAGTGGCATGGAATGGCATGGAATGGCATGGAATGGCATGGAATGGCATGGCACGGCATGGCACCGGCATGGCACGGCATGGCACCGGCATGGCACGGCATGGCACGGCATGGCACGGCATGGCACCGGCATGGCACGGCATGGCACCGGCATGGCACGGCATGGCAACGGCATGGCACGGCATGGCACCGGCATGGCACCGGCATGGCACGGCATGGCACCGGCATGGCACGGCATGGCACCGGCATGGCACGGCATGGCACCGGCATGGCACCGGCATGGCACCGGCATGGCACGGCATGGCACCGGCATGGCACGGCATGGCACCGGCATGGCACGGCATGGCACCGGCATGGCACGGCATGGCACCGGCATGGCACCGGCATGGCACGGCATGGCACGGCATGGCACGGCATGGCACGGCATTGAATGGCATGGAATGGCATGGAATGGCATGGAATGGCATGGAATGGCATGGAATGGCATGGAATGGCATGGAATGGCATGGAATGGCATGGAATGGCATGGAATGGCATGGAATGGCATGGAATGGCATGGAATGGCATGGAATGGCATGGAATGGCATGGAATGGCATGGAATGGCATGGAATGGCATGGAATGGCATGGAATGGCATGGAATGGCATGGAATGGCATGGAATGGCATGGAATGGCATGGAATGGCATGGAATGGCATGGAATGGCATGGAATGGCATGGAATGGCATGGAATGGCATGGAATGGCATGGAATGGCATGGAATGGCATGGAATGGCATGGAATGGCATGGAATGGCATGGCACGGCATGGCACGGCATGGCACCGGCATGGCACGGCATGGAATGGCATGGAATGACATGGAATGGCATGGCACCGGCATGGCACCGGCATGGCACGGCATGGCACCGGCATGGCACCGGCATGGCACCGGCATGGCACGGCATGGCACCGGCATGGCACGGCATGGCACCGGCATGGCACGGCATGGCACCGGCATGGCACGGCATGGCACCGGCATGGCACGGCATGGCACCGGCATGGCACCGGCATGGCACGGCATGGCACGGCATGGCACCGGCATGGCACCGGCATGGCACGGCATGGCACCGGCATGGCACGGCATGGCACCGGCATGGCACGGCATGGCACGGCATGGCACGGCATGGCACCGGCATGGCACGGCATGGCACGGCATGGCACGGCATGGCACCGGCATGGCACGGCATGGCACGGCATGGCACGGCATTGAATGGCATGGAATGGCATGGAATGGCATGGAATGGCATGGAATGGCATGGAATGGCATGGAATGGCATGGAATGGCATGGAATGGCATGGAATGGCATGGAATGGCATGGAATGGCATGGAATGGCATGGAATGGCATGGAATGGCATGGAATGGCATGGAATGGCATGGAATGGCATGGAATGGCATGGAATGGCATGGAATGGCATGGAATGGCATGGAATGGCATGGAATGGCATGGAATGGCATGGAATGGCATGGAATGGCATGGAATGGCATGGAATGGCATGGAATGGCATGGAATGGCATGGAATGGCATGGAATGGCATGGAATGGCATGGCACGGCATGGCACGGCATGGCACCGGCATGGCACGGCATGGAATGGCATGGAATGGCATGGAATGGCATGGAATGGCATGGAATGACATGGCACCGGCATGGCACGGCATGGCACCGGCATGGCACGGCATGGCACCGCATTGAGTGGCATGGAATGGCATGGAATGGCATGGAATGGCATGGAATGGCATGGCACGGCATGGCACCGGCATGGCACGGCATGGCACCGGCATGGCACGGCATGGCACGGCATGGCACCGGCATGGCACGGCATGGCACCGGCATGGCACGGCATGGCACCGGCATGGCACGGCATGGCACCGGCATGGCACCGGCATGGCACGGCATGGCACCGGCATGGCACGGCATGGCACCGGCATGGCACGGCATGGCACCGGCATGGCACCGGCATGGCACCGGCATGGCACCGGCATGGCACGGCATGGCACCGGCATGGCACGGCATGGCACCGGCATGGCACGGCATGGCACCGGCATGGCACGGCATGGCACCGGCATGGCACGGCATGGCACCGGCATGGCACCGGCATGGCACGGCATGGCACGGCATGGCACGGCATGGCACGGCATGGCACGGCATTGAATGGCATGGAATGGCATGGAATGGCATGGAATGGCATGGAATGGCATGGAATGGCATGGAATGGCATGGAATGGCATGGAATGGCATGGAATGGCATGGAATGGCATGGAATGGCATGGAATGGCATGGAATGGCATGGAATGGCATGGAATGGCATGGAATGGCATGGAATGGCATGGAATGGCATGGAATGGCATGGAATGGCATGGAATGGCATGGAATGGCATGGAATGGCATGGAATGGCATGGAATGGCATGGAATGGCATGGAATGGCATGGAATGGCATGGAATGGCATGGAATGGCATGGAATGGCATGGAATGGCATGGAATGGCATGGAATGGCATGGAATGGCATGGAATGGCATGGAATGGCATGGAATGGCATGGAATGGCATGGAATGGCATGGAATGGCATGGCACGGCATGGCACGGCATGGCACCGGCATGGCACGGCATGGAATGGCATGGAATGACATGGAATGGCATGGCACCGGCATGGCACCGGCATGGCACGGCATGGCACGGCATGGCACGGCATGGCACCGGCATGGCACGGCATGGCACCGGCATGGCACGGCATGGCACCGGCATGGCACGGCATGGCACCGGCATGGCACGGCATGGCACCGGCATGGCACGGCATGGCACCGCATTGAGTGGCATGGAATGGCATGGAATGGCATGGAATGGCATGGAATGGCATGGAATGGCATGGAATGGCATGGAATGGCATGGAATGGCATGGCACGGCATGGCACCGGCATGGCACGGCATGGCACCGGCATGGCACGGCATGGCACCGGCATGGCACGGCATGGCACGGCATGGCACCGGCATGGCACGGCATGGCACCGGCATGGCACGGCATGGCACCGGCATGGCACCGGCATGGCACGGCATGGCACCGGCATGGCACGGCATGGCACCGGCATGGCACGGCATGGCACCGGCATGGCACCGGCATGGCACCGGCATGGCACGGCATGGCACCGACATGGCACGGCATGGCACCGGCATGGCACGGCATGGCACCGGCATGGCACGGCATGGCACCGGCATGGCACCGGCATGGCACGGCATGGCACGGCATGGCACGGCATGGCACGGCATTGAATGGCATGGAATGGCATGGAATGGCATGGAATGGCATGGAATGGCATGGAATGGCATGGAATGGCATGGAATGGCATGGAATGGCATGGAATGGCATGGAATGGCATGGAATGGCATGGAATGGCATGGAATGGCATGGAATGGCATGGAATGGCATGGAATGGCATGGAATGGCATGGAATGGCATGGAATGGCATGGCACCGGCATGGCACGGCATGGAATGGCATGGAATGGCATGGAATGGCATGGAATGGCATGGAATGGCATGGAATGGCATGGAATGGCATGGAATGGCATGGAATGGCATGGAATGGCATGGAATGGCATGGAATGGCATGGAATGGCATGGAATGGCATGGAATGGCATGGAATGGCATGGAATGGCATGGAATGGCATGGAATGTCATGGAATGGCATGGAATGGCATGGAATGGCATGGAATGGCATGGAATGGCATGGAATGGCATGGAATGGCATGGAATGGCATGGAATGGCATGGAATGGCATGGAATGGCATGGAATGGCATGGAATGGCATGGCACCGGCATGGCACCGGCATGGCACGGCATGGCACGGCATGGCACCGGCATGGCACGGCATGGAATGGCATGGAATGGCATGGAATGACATGGAATGGCATGGCACCGGCATGGCACCGGCATGGCACGGCATGGCACGGCATGGCACCGGCATGGCACGGCATGGCACCGGCATGGCACGGCATGGCACCGGCATGGCACGGCATGGCACCGGCATGGCACGGCATGGCACCGGCATGGCACGGCATGGCACCGGCATGGCACGGCATGGCACCGCATTGAGTGGCATGGAATGGCATGGAATGGCATGGAATGGCATGGAATGGCATGGAATGGCATGGAATGGCATGGAATGGCATGGAATGGCATCGCACGGCATGGCACGGCATGGCACCGGCATGGCACGGCATGGCGCCGGCATGGCACGGCATGGCACCGGCATGGCACGGCATGGCACCGGCATGGCACGGCATGGCACCGGCATGGCACGGCATGGCACCGGCATGGCACGGCATGGCACCGGCATGGCACGGCATGGCACCGGCATGGCACCGGCATGGCACCGGCATGGCACCGGCATGGCACCGGCATGGCACGGCATGGCACCGGCATGGCACGGCATGGCACGGCATGGCACCGGCATGGCACGGCATGGCACCGGCATGGCACGGCATGGCACCGGCATGGCACGGCATTGAATGGCATGGAATGGCATGGAATGGCATGGAATGGCATGGAATGGCATGGAATGGCATGGAATGGCATGGAATGGCATGGAATGGCATGGAATGGCATGGAATGGCATGGAATGGCATGGAATGGCATGGAATGGCATGGAATGGCATGGAATGGCATGGAATGGCATGGAATGGCATGGAATGGCATGGAATGGCATGGAATGGCATGGAATGGCATGGAATGGCATGGAATGGCATGGAATGGCATGGAATGGCATGGAATGGCATGGAATGGCATGGAATGGCATGGAATAGCATGGAATGGCATGGAATGGCATGGAATGACATGGAATGGCATGGCACCGGCATGGCACCGGCATGGCACGGCATGGCACCGGCATGGCACGGCATGGCACGGCATGGCACGGCATGGCACCGGCATGGCACGGCATGGCACCGGCATGGCACCGGCATGGCACGGCATGGCACGGCATGGCACCGGCATGGCACGGCATGGCACCGGCATGGCACCGGCATAGCACGGCATGGCACCGGCATGGCACGGCATTGAATGGCATTGAATGGCATGGAATGGCATGGAATGGCATGGAATGGCATGGAATGGCATGGAATGGCATGGAATGGCATGGAATGGCATGGAATGGCATGGAATGGCATGGAATGGCATGGAATGGCATGGAATGGCATGGAATGGCATGGAATGGCATGGAATGGCATGGAATGGCATGGAATGGCATGGAATGGCATGGAATGGCATGGAATGGCATGGAATGGCATGGAATGGCATGGAATGGCATGGAATGGCATGGAATGGCATGGAATGGCATGGAATGGCATGGAATGGCATGGAATGGCATGGAATGGCATGGAATGGCATGGAATGGCATGGAATGGCATGGAATGGCATGGAATGGCATGGAATGGCATGGAATGGCATGGAATGGCATGGAATGGCATGGAATGGCATGGAATGGCATGGAATGGCATGGAATGGCATGGAATGGCATGGAATGGCATGGAATGGCATGGAATGGCATGGAATGGCATGGAATGGCATGGAATGGCATGGAATGGCATGGAATGGCATGGAATGGCATGGAATGGCATGGAATGGCATGGAATGGCATGGAATGGCATGGAATGGCATGGAATGGCATGGAATGGCATGGAATGGCATGGAATGGCATGGAATGGCATGGAATGGCATGGAATGGCATGGAATGGCATGGAATGGCATGGAATGGCATGGAATGGCATGGAATGGCATGGAATGGCATGGAATGGCATGGAATGGCATGGAATGGCATGGAATGGCATGGAATGGCATGGAATGGCATGGAATGGCATGGAATGGCATGGAATGACATGGAATGGCATGGCACCGGCATGGCACCGGCATGGTACGGCATGGCACGGCATGGCACGGCATGGCACCGGCATGGCACGGCATGGCACCGGCATGGCACCGGCATGGCACCGGCATGGCACGGCATGGCACCGGCATGGCACGGCATGGCACCGGCATGGCACGGCATGGCACCGGCATGGCACGGCATGGCACCGGCATGGCACCGGCATGGCACGGCATGGCACCGGCATGGCACGGCATGGCACGGCATGGCACGGCATGGCACCGGCATGGCACGGCATGGCACCGGCATGGCACGGCATGGCACGGCATGGCACGGCATGGCACGGCATGGAATGGCATGGAATGGCATGGAATGGCATGGAATGGCATGGAATGGCATGGAATGGCATGGAATGGCATGGAATGGCATGGAATGGCATGGAATGGCATGGAATGGCATGGAATGGCATGGAATGGCATGGAATGGCATGGAATGGCATGGAATGGCATGGAATGGCATGGAATGGCATGGAATAGCATGGAATGGCATGGAATGGCATGGAATGACATGGAATGGCATGGCACCGGCATGGCACCGGCATGGCACGGCATGGCACGGCATGGCACGGCATGGCACGGCATGGCACGGCATGGCACCGGCATGGCACGGCATGGCACCGGCATGGCACCGGCATGGCACGGCATGGCACGGCATGGCACCGGCATGGCACGGCATGGCACCGGCATGGCACGGCATGGCACGGCATGGCACCGGCATGGCACGGCATGGCACCGGCATGGCACCGGCATGGCACCGGCATAGCACGGCATGGCACCGGCATGGCACGGCATTGAATGGCATGGAATGGCATGGAATGGCATGGAATGGCATGGAATGGCATGGAATGGCATGGAATGGCATGGAATGGCATGGAATGGCATGGAATGGCATGGAATGGCATGGAATGGCATGGAATGGCATGGAATGGCATGGAATGGCATGGAATGGCATGGAATGGCATGGAATGGCATGGAATGGCATGGAATGGCATGGAATGGCATGGAATGGCATGGAATGGCATGGAATGGCATGGAATGGCATGGAATGGCATGGAATGGCATGGAATGGCATGGAATGGCATGGAATGGCATGGAATGGCATGGAATGGCATGGAATGGCATGGAATGGCATGGAATGGCATGGAATGGCATGGAATGGCATGGAATGGCATGGAATGGCATGGAATGGCATGGAATGGCATGGAATGGCATGGAATGGCATGGAATGGCATGGAATGGCATGGAATGGCATGGAATGGCATGGAATGGCATGGAATGGCATGGAATGGCATGGAATGACATGGAATGGCATGGCACCGGCATGGAATGGCATGGAATGACATGGAATGGCATGGCACCGGCATGGCACCGGCATGGTACGGCATGGCACGGCATGGCACGGCATGGCACCGGCATGGCACGGCATGGCACCGGCATGGCACCGGCATGGCACCGGCATGGCACGGCATGGCACCGGCATGGCACGGCATGGCACCGGCATGGCACGGCATGGCACCGGCATGGCACGGCATGGCACCGGCATGGCACGGCATGGCACCGGCATGGCACCGGCATGGCACGGCATGGCACCGGCATGGCACGGCATGGCACGGCATGGCACGGCATGGCACCGGCATGGCACGGCATGGCACCGGCATGGCACGGCATGGCACCGGCATGGCACGGCATGGCACGGCATGGCATGGCATGGCACGGCATGGAATGGCATGGAATGGCATGGAATGGCATGGAATGGCATGGAATGGCATGGAATGGCATGGAATGGCATGGAATGGCATGGAATGGCATGGAATGGCATGGAATGGCATGGAATGGCATGGAATGGCATGGAATGGCATGGAATGGCATGAAATGGCATGGAATGGCATGGAATGGCATGGAATGGCATGGAATGGCATGGAATGGCATGGAATGGCATGGAATGGCATGGAATGGCATGGAATGGCATGGAATGGCATGGAATGGCATGGAATGGCATGGAATGGCATGGAATGGCATGGAATGGCATGGAATGGCATGGAATGGCATGGAATGGCATGGAATGGCATGGAATGGCATGGAATGGCATGGAATGGCATGGAATGGCATGGAATGGCATGGAATGGCATGGAATGGCATGGAATAGCATGGAATGGCATGGAATGGCATGGAATGACATGGAATGGCATGGCACCGGCATGGCACCGGCATGGCACCGGCATGGCACCGGCATGGCACGGCATGGCACGGCATGGCACCGGCATGGCACGGCATGGCACCGGCATGGCACGGCATGGCACGGCATGGCACCGGCATGGCACGGCATGGCACCGGCATGGCACCGGCATGGCACCGGCATAGCACGGCATGGCACCGGCATGGCACGGCATTGAATGGCATGGAATGGCATGGAATGGCATGGAATGGCATGGAATGGCATGGAATGGCATGGAATGGCATGGAATGGCATGGAATGGCATGGAATGGCATGGAATGGCATGGAATGGCATGGAATGGCATGGAATGGCATGGAATGGCATGGAATGGCATGGAATGGCATGGAATGGCATGGAATGGCATGGAATGGCATGGAATGGCATGGAATGGCATGGAATGGCATGGAATGGCATGGAATGGCATGGAATGGCATGGAATGGCATGGAATGGCATGGAATGGCATGGAATGGCATGGAATGGCATGGAATGGCATGGAATGGCATGGAATGGCATGGAATGGCATGGAATGGCATGGAATGGCATGGAATGGCATGGAATGGCATGGAATGGCATGGAATGGCATGGAATGGCATGGAATGGCATGGAATAGCATGGAATGGCATGGAATGGCATGGAATGACATGGAATGGCATGGCACCGGCATGGCACCGGCATGGCACGGCATGGCACGGCATGGCACGGCATGGCACGGCATGGCACGGCATGGCACCGGCATGGCACGGCATGGCACCGGCATGGCACCGGCATGGCACGGCATGGCACGGCATGGCACCGGCATGGCACGGCATGGCACCGGCATGGCACCGGCATAGCACGGCATGGCACCGGCATGGCACGGCATTGAATGGCATTGAATGGCATGGAATGGCATGGAATGGCATGGAATGGCATGGAATGGCATGGAATGGCATGGAATGGCATGGAATGGCATGGAATGGCATGGAATGGCATGGAATGGCATGGAATGGCATGGAATGGCATGGAATGGCATGGAATGGCATGGAATGGCATGGAATGGCATGGAATGGCATGGAATGGCATGGAATGGCATGGAATGGCATGGAATGGCATGGAATGGCATGGAATGGCATGGAATGGCATGGAATGGCATGGAATGGCATGGAATGGCATGGAATGGCATGGAATGGCATGGAATGGCATGGAATGGCATGGAATGGCATGGAATGGCATGGAATGGCATGGAATGGCATGGAATGGCATGGAATGGCATGGAATGGCATGGAATGGCATGGAATGGCATGGAATGGCATGGAATGGCATGGAATGGCATGGAATGGCATGGCACGGCATGGCACGGCATGGCACCGGCATGGCACGGCATGGAATGGCATGGAATGGCATGGAATGGCATGGAATGGCATGGAATGGCATGGAATGGCATGGAATGACATGGAATGGCATGGCACCGGCATGGCACCGGCATGGCACGGCATGGCACGGCATGGCACGGCATGGCACCGGCATGGCACGGCATGGCACCGGCATGGCACGGCATGGCACCGGCATGGCACGGCATGGCACCGGCATGGCACGGCATGGCACCGCATTGAGTGGCATGGAATGGCATGGAATGGCATGGAATGGCATGGAATGGCATGGCACGGCATGGCACCGGCATGGCACGGCATGGCACCGGCATGGCACGGCATGGCACGGCATGGCACCGGCATGGCACGGCATGGCACCGGCATGGCACGGCATGGCACCGGCATGGCACGGCATGGCACCGGCATGGCACCGGCATGGCACCGGCATGGCACGGCATGGCACCGGCATGGCACGGCATGGCACCGGCATGGCACGGCATGGCACCGGCATGGCACCGGCATGGCACCGGCATGGCACGGCATGGCACCGGCATGGCACGGCATGGCACCGGCATGGCACGGCATGGCACCGGCATGGCACGGCATGGCACCGGCATGGCACCGGCATGGCACGGCATGGCACGGCATGGCACGGCATGGCACGGCATTGAATGGCATGGAATGGCATGGAATGGCATGGAATGGCATGGAATGGCATGGAATGGCATGGAATGGCATGGAATGGCATGGAATGGCATGGAATGGCATGGAATGGCATGGAATGGCATGGAATGGCATGGAATGGCATGGAATGGCATGGAATGGCATGGAATGGCATGGAATGGCATGGAATGGCATGGAATGGCATGGAATGGCATGGAATGGCATGGAATGGCATGGAATGGCATGGAATGGCATGGAATGGCATGGAATGGCATGGAATGGCATGGAATGGCATGGAATGGCATGGAATGGCATGGAATGGCATGGAATGGCATGGAATGGCATGGAATGGCATGGAATGGCATGGAATGGCATGGAATGGCATGGAATGGCATGGCACGGCATGGCACGGCATGGCACCGGCATGGCACGGCATGGAATGGCATGGAATGACATGGAATGGCATGGCACCGGCATGGCACCGGCATGGCACGGCATGGCACCGGCATGGCACCGGCATGGCACCGGCATGGCACGGCATGGCACCGGCATGGCACGGCATGGCACCGGCATGGCACGGCATGGCACCGGCATGGCACGGCATGGCACCGGCATGGCACGGCATGGCACCGGCATGGCACCGGCATGGCACGGCATGGCACGGCATGGCACCGGCATGGCACCGGCATGGCACGGCATGGCACCGGCATGGCACGGCATGGCACCGGCATGGCACGGCATGGCACGGCATGGCACGGCATGGCACCGGCATGGCACGGCATGGCACGGCATGGCACGGCATGGCACCGGCATGGCACGGCATGGCACGGCATGGCACGGCATTGAATGGCATGGAATGGCATGGAATGGCATGGAATGGCATGGAATGGCATGGAATGGCATGGAATGGCATGGAATGGCATGGAATGGCATGGAATGGCATGGAATGGCATGGAATGGCATGGAATGGCATGGAATGGCATGGAATGGCATGGAATGGCATGGAATGGCATGGAATGGCATGGAATGGCATGGAATGGCATGGAATGGCATGGAATGGCATGGAATGGCATGGAATGGCATGGAATGGCATGGAATGGCATGGAATGGCATGGAATGGCATGGAATGGCATGGAATGGCATGGAATGGCATGGAATGGCATGGAATGGCATGGAATGGCATGGAATGGCATGGAATGGCATGGCACGGCATGGCACGGCATGGCACCGGCATGGCACGGCATGGAATGGCATGGAATGGCATGGAATGGCATGGAATGGCATGGAATGGCATGGAATGACATGGAATGGCATGGCACCGGCATGGCACCGGCATGGCACGGCATGGCACGGCATGGCACGGCATGGCACCGGCATGGCACGGCATGGCACCGGCATGGCACGGCATGGCACCGGCATGGCACGGCATGGCACCGGCATGGCACGGCATGGCACCGCATTGAGTGGCATGGAATGGCATGGAATGGCATGGAATGGCATGGAATGGCATGGAATGGCATGGAATGGCATGGAATGGCATGGCACGGCATGGCACGGCATGGCACCGGCATGGCACGGCATGGAATGGCATGGAATGGCATGGAATGGCATGGAATGGCATGGAATGGCATGGAATGGCATGGAATGACATGGAATGGCATGGCACCGGCATGGCACCGGCATGGCACGGCATGGCACGGCATGGCACGGCATGGCACCGGCATGGCACGGCATGGCACCGGCATGGCACGGCATGGCACCGGCATGGCACGGCATGGCACCGGCATGGCACGGCATGGCACCGCATTGAGTGGCATGGAATGGCATGGAATGGCATGGAATGGCATGGAATGGCATGGCACGGCATGGCACCGGCATGGCACGGCATGGCACCGGCATGGCACGGCATGGCACGGCATGGCACGGCATGGCACCGGCATGGCACGGCATGGCACCGGCATGGCACGGCATGGCAACGGCATGGCACGGCATGGCACCGGCATGGCACCGGCATGGCACGGCATGGCACCGGCATGGCACGGCATGGCACCGGCATGGCACGGCATGGCACCGGCATGGCACCGGCATGGCACCGGCATGGCACGGCATGGCACCGGCATGGCACGGCATGGCACCGGCATGGCACGGCATGGCACCGGCATGGCACGGCATGGCACCGGCATGGCACCGGCATGGCACGGCATGGCACGGCATGGCACGGCATGGCACGGCATTGAATGGCATGGAATGGCATGGAATGGCATGGAATGGCATGGAATGGCATGGAATGGCATGGAATGGCATGGAATGGCATGGAATGGCATGGAATGGCATGGAATGGCATGGAATGGCATGGAATGGCATGGAATGGCATGGAATGGCATGGAATGGCATGGAATGGCATGGAATGGCATGGAATGGCATGGAATGGCATGGAATGGCATGGAATGGCATGGAATGGCATGGAATGGCATGGAATGGCATGGAATGGCATGGAATGGCATGGAATGGCATGGAATGGCATGGAATGGCATGGAATGGCATGGAATGGCATGGAATGGCATGGAATGGCATGGCACGGCATGGCACGGCATGGCACCGGCATGGCACGGCATGGAATGGCATGGAATGACATGGAATGGCATGGCACCGGCATGGCACCGGCATGGCACGGCATGGCACCGGCATGGCACCGGCATGGCACCGGCATGGCACGGCATGGCACCGGCATGGCACGGCATGGCACCGGCATGGCACGGCATGGCACCGGCATGGCACGGCATGGCACCGGCATGGCACGGCATGGCACCGGCATGGCACCGGCATGGCACGGCATGGCACGGCATGGCACCGGCATGGCACCGGCATGGCACGGCATGGCACCGGCATGGCACGGCATGGCACCGGCATGGCACGGCATGGCACGGCATGGCACGGCATGGCACCGGCATGGCACGGCATGGCACGGCATGGCACGGCATGGCACCGGCATGGCACGGCATGGCACGGCATGGCACGGCATTGAATGGCATGGAATGGCATGGAATGGCATGGAATGGCATGGAATGGCATGGAATGGCATGGAATGGCATGGAATGGCATGGAATGGCATGGAATGGCATGGAATGGCATGGAATGGCATGGAATGGCATGGAATGGCATGGAATGGCATGGAATGGCATGGAATGGCATGGAATGGCATGGAATGGCATGGAATGGCATGGAATGGCATGGAATGGCATGGAATGGCATGGAATGGCATGGAATGGCATGGAATGGCATGGAATGGCATGGAATGGCATGGAATGGCATGGAATGGCATGGAATGGCATGGAATGGCATGGCACGGCATGGCACGGCATGGCACCGGCATGGCACGGCATGGAATGGCATGGAATGGCATGGAATGGCATGGAATGGCATGGAATGACATGGCACCGGCATGGCACGGCATGGCACCGGCATGGCACGGCATGGCACCGCATTGAGTGGCATGGAATGGCATGGAATGGCATGGAATGGCATGGAATGGCATGGCACGGCATGGCACCGGCATGGCACGGCATGGCACCGGCATGGCACGGCATGGCACGGCATGGCACCGGCATGGCACGGCATGGCACCGGCATGGCACGGCATGGCACCGGCATGGCACGGCATGGCACCGGCATGGCACCGGCATGGCACGGCATGGCACCGGCATGGCACGGCATGGCACCGGCATGGCACGGCATGGCACCGGCATGGCACCGGCATGGCACCGGCATGGCACCGGCATGGCACGGCATGGCACCGGCATGGCACGGCATGGCACCGGCATGGCACGGCATGGCACCGGCATGGCACGGCATGGCACCGGCATGGCACGGCATGGCACCGGCATGGCACCGGCATGGCACGGCATGGCACGGCATGGCACGGCATGGCACGGCATGGCACGGCATTGAATGGCATGGAATGGCATGGAATGGCATGGAATGGCATGGAATGGCATGGAATGGCATGGAATGGCATGGAATGGCATGGAATGGCATGGAATGGCATGGAATGGCATGGAATGGCATGGAATGGCATGGAATGGCATGGAATGGCATGGAATGGCATGGAATGGCATGGAATGGCATGGAATGGCATGGAATGGCATGGAATGGCATGGAATGGCATGGAATGGCATGGAATGGCATGGAATGGCATGGAATGGCATGGAATGGCATGGAATGGCATGGAATGGCATGGAATGGCATGGAATGGCATGGAATGGCATGGAATGGCATGGAATGGCATGGAATGGCATGGAATGGCATGGAATGGCATGGAATGGCATGGAATGGCATGGAATGGCATGGAATGGCATGGAATGGCATGGCACGGCATGGCACGGCATGGCACCGGCATGGCACGGCATGGAATGGCATGGAATGACATGGAATGGCATGGCACCGGCATGGCACCGGCATGGCACGGCATGGCACGGCATGGCACGGCATGGCACCGGCATGGCACGGCATGGCACCGGCATGGCACGGCATGGCACCGGCATGGCACGGCATGGCACCGGCATGGCACGGCATGGCACCGGCATGGCACGGCATGGCACCGCATTGAGTGGCATGGAATGGCATGGAATGGCATGGAATGGCATGGAATGGCATGGAATGGCATGGAATGGCATGGAATGGCATGGAATGGCATGGCACGGCATGGCACCGGCATGGCACGGCATGGCACCGGCATGGCACGGCATGGCACCGGCATGGCACGGCATGGCACCGGCATGGCACGGCATGGCACGGCATGGCACCGGCATGGCACGGCATGGCACCGGCATGGCACGGCATGGCACCGGCATGGCACCGGCATGGCACGGCATGGCACCGGCATGGCACGGCATGGCACCGGCATGGCACGGCATGGCACCGGCATGGCACCGGCATGGCACCGGCATGGCACGGCATGGCACCGACATGGCACGGCATGGCACCGGCATGGCACGGCATGGCACCGGCATGGCACGGCATGGCACCGGCATGGCACCGGCATGGCACGGCATGGCACGGCATGGCACGGCATGGCACGGCATTGAATGGCATGGAATGGCATGGAATGGCATGGAATGGCATGGAATGGCATGGAATGGCATGGAATGGCATGGAATGGCATGGAATGGCATGGAATGGCATGGAATGGCATGGAATGGCATGGAATGGCATGGAATGGCATGGAATGGCATGGAATGGCATGGAATGGCATGGAATGGCATGGCACCGGCATGGCACGGCATGGAATGGCATGGAATGGCATGGAATGGCATGGAATGGCATGGAATGGCATGGAATGGCATGGAATGGCATGGAATGGCATGGAATGGCATGGAATGGCATGGAATGGCATGGAATGGCATGGAATGGCATGGAATGGCATGGAATGGCATGGAATGGCATGGAATGGCATGGAATGGCATGGAATGTCATGGAATGGCATGGAATGGCATGGAATGGCATGGAATGGCATGGAATGGCATGGAATGGCATGGAATGGCATGGAATGGCATGGAATGGCATGGAATGGCATGGAATGGCATGGAATGGCATGGAATGGCATGGCACCGGCATGGCACCGGCATGGCACGGCATGGCACGGCATGGCACCGGCATGGCACGGCATGGAATGGCATGGAATGGCATGGAATGACATGGAATGGCATGGCACCGGCATGGCACCGGCATGGCACGGCATGGCACGGCATGGCACCGGCATGGCACGGCATGGCACCGGCATGGCACGGCATGGCACCGGCATGGCACGGCATGGCACCGGCATGGCACGGCATGGCACCGGCATGGCACGGCATGGCACCGGCATGGCACGGCATGGCACCGCATTGAGTGGCATGGAATGGCATGGAATGGCATGGAATGGCATGGAATGGCATGGAATGGCATGGAATGGCATGGAATGGCATGGAATGGCATCGCACGGCATGGCACGGCATGGCACCGGCATGGCACGGCATGGCGCCGGCATGGCACGGCATGGCACCGGCATGGCACGGCATGGCACCGGCATGGCACGGCATGGCACCGGCATGGCACGGCATGGCACCGGCATGGCACGGCATGGCACCGGCATGGCACGGCATGGCACCGGCATGGCACCGGCATGGCACCGGCATGGCACCGGCATGGCACCGGCATGGCACGGCATGGCACCGGCATGGCACGGCATGGCACGGCATGGCACCGGCATGGCACGGCATGGCACCGGCATGGCACGGCATGGCACCGGCATGGCACGGCATTGAATGGCATGGAATGGCATGGAATGGCATGGAATGGCATGGAATGGCATGGAATGGCATGGAATGGCATGGAATGGCATGGAATGGCATGGAATGGCATGGAATGGCATGGAATGGCATGGAATGGCATGGAATGGCATGGAATGGCATGGAATGGCATGGAATGGCATGGAATGGCATGGAATGGCATGGAATGGCATGGAATGGCATGGAATGGCATGGAATGGCATGGAATGGCATGGAATGGCATGGAATGGCATGGAATGGCATGGAATGGCATGGAATGGCATGGAATAGCATGGAATGGCATGGAATGGCATGGAATGACATGGAATGGCATGGCACCGGCATGGCACCGGCATGGCACGGCATGGCACGGCATGGCACGGCATGGCACGGCATGGCACGGCATGGCACCGGCATGGCACGGCATGGCACCGGCATGGCACCGGCATGGCACGGCATGGCACGGCATGGCACCGGCATGGCACGGCATGGCACCGGCATGGCACCGGCATAGCACGGCATGGCACCGGCATGGCACGGCATTGAATGGCATTGAATGGCATGGAATGGCATGGAATGGCATGGAATGGCATGGAATGGCATGGAATGGCATGGAATGGCATGGAATGGCATGGAATGGCATGGAATGGCATGGAATGGCATGGAATGGCATGGAATGGCATGGAATGGCATGGAATGGCATGGAATGGCATGGAATGGCATGGAATGGCATGGAATGGCATGGAATGGCATGGAATGGCATGGAATGGCATGGAATGGCATGGAATGGCATGGAATGGCATGGAATGGCATGGAATGGCATGGAATGGCATGGAATGGCATGGAATGGCATGGAATGGCATGGAATGGCATGGAATGGCATGGAATGGCATGGAATGGCATGGAATGGCATGGAATGGCATGGAATGGCATGGAATGGCATGGAATGGCATGGAATGGCATGGAATGGCATGGAATGGCATGGAATGGCATGGAATGGCATGGAATGGCATGGAATGGCATGGAATGGCATGGAATGGCATGGAATGGCATGGAATGGCATGGAATGGCATGGAATGGCATGGAATGGCATGGAATGGCATGGAATGGCATGGAATGGCATGGAATGGCATGGAATGGCATGGAATGGCATGGAATGGCATGGAATGGCATGGAATGGCATGGAATGGCATGGAATGGCATGGAATGGCATGGAATGGCATGGAATGGCATGGAATGGCATGGAATGGCATGGAATGGCATGGAATGGCATGGAATGGCATGGAATGGCATGGAATGGCATGGAATGGCATGGAATGGCATGGAATGGCATGGAATGGCATGGAATGGCATGGAATGGCATGGAATGGCATGGAATGGCATGGAATGACATGGAATGGCATGGCACCGGCATGGCACCGGCATGGTACGGCATGGCACGGCATGGCACGGCATGGCACCGGCATGGCACGGCATGGCACCGGCATGGCACCGGCATGGCACCGGCATGGCACGGCATGGCACCGGCATGGCACGGCATGGCACCGGCATGGCACGGCATGGCACCGGCATGGCACGGCATGGCACCGGCATGGCACGGCATGGCACCGGCATGGCACCGGCATGGCACGGCATGGCACCGGCATGGCACGGCATGGCACGGCATGGCACGGCATGGCACCGGCATGGCACGGCATGGCACCGGCATGGCACGGCATGGCACGGCATGGCACGGCATGGCACGGCATGGAATGGCATGGAATGGCATGGAATGGCATGGAATGGCATGGAATGGCATGGAATGGCATGGAATGGCATGGAATGGCATGGAATGGCATGGAATGGCATGGAATGGCATGGAATGGCATGGAATGGCATGGAATGGCATGGAATGGCATGGAATGGCATGGAATGGCATGGAATGGCATGGAATAGCATGGAATGGCATGGAATGGCATGGAATGACATGGAATGGCATGGCACCGGCATGGCACCGGCATGGCACGGCATGGCACGGCATGGCACGGCATGGCACGGCATGGCACGGCATGGCACCGGCATGGCACGGCATGGCACCGGCATGGCACCGGCATGGCACGGCATGGCACGGCATGGCACCGGCATGGCACGGCATGGCACCGGCATGGCACGGCATGGCACGGCATGGCACCGGCATGGCACGGCATGGCACCGGCATGGCACCGGCATGGCACCGGCATAGCACGGCATGGCACCGGCATGGCACGGCATTGAATGGCATGGAATGGCATGGAATGGCATGGAATGGCATGGAATGGCATGGAATGGCATGGAATGGCATGGAATGGCATGGAATGGCATGGAATGGCATGGAATGGCATGGAATGGCATGGAATGGCATGGAATGGCATGGAATGGCATGGAATGGCATGGAATGGCATGGAATGGCATGGAATGGCATGGAATGGCATGGAATGGCATGGAATGGCATGGAATGGCATGGAATGGCATGGAATGGCATGGAATGGCATGGAATGGCATGGAATGGCATGGAATGGCATGGAATGGCATGGAATGGCATGGAATGGCATGGAATGGCATGGAATGGCATGGAATGGCATGGAATGGCATGGAATGGCATGGAATGGCATGGAATGGCATGGAATGGCATGGAATGGCATGGAATGACATGGAATGGCATGGCACCGGCATGGAATGGCATGGAATGACATGGAATGGCATGGCACCGGCATGGCACCGGCATGGTACGGCATGGCACGGCATGGCACGGCATGGCACCGGCATGGCACGGCATGGCACCGGCATGGCACCGGCATGGCACCGGCATGGCACGGCATGGCACCGGCATGGCACGGCATGGCACCGGCATGGCACGGCATGGCACCGGCATGGCACGGCATGGCACCGGCATGGCACGGCATGGCACCGGCATGGCACCGGCATGGCACGGCATGGCACCGGCATGGCACGGCATGGCACGGCATGGCACGGCATGGCACCGGCATGGCACGGCATGGCACCGGCATGGCACGGCATGGCACCGGCATGGCACGGCATGGCACGGCATGGCATGGCATGGCACGGCATGGAATGGCATGGAATGGCATGGAATGGCATGGAATGGCATGGAATGGCATGGAATGGCATGGAATGGCATGGAATGGCATGGAATGGCATGGAATGGCATGGAATGGCATGGAATGGCATGGAATGGCATGGAATGGCATGGAATGGCATGGAATGGCATGAAATGGCATGGAATGGCATGGAATGGCATGGAATGGCATGGAATGGCATGGAATGGCATGGAATGGCATGGAATGGCATGGAATGGCATGGAATGGCATGGAATGGCATGGAATGGCATGGAATGGCATGGAATGGCATGGAATGGCATGGAATGGCATGGAATGGCATGGAATGGCATGGAATGGCATGGAATGGCATGGAATGGCATGGAATGGCATGGAATGGCATGGAATAGCATGGAATGGCATGGAATGGCATGGAATGACATGGAATGGCATGGCACCGGCATGGCACCGGCATGGCACCGGCATGGCACCGGCATGGCACGGCATGGCACGGCATGGCACCGGCATGGCACGGCATGGCACCGGCATGGCACGGCATGGCACGGCATGGCACCGGCATGGCACGGCATGGCACCGGCATGGCACCGGCATGGCACCGGCATAGCACGGCATGGCACCGGCATGGCACGGCATTGAATGGCATGGAATGGCATGGAATGGCATGGAATGGCATGGAATGGCATGGAATGGCATGGAATGGCATGGAATGGCATGGAATGGCATGGAATGGCATGGAATGGCATGGAATGGCATGGAATGGCATGGAATGGCATGGAATGGCATGGAATGGCATGGAATGGCATGGAATGGCATGGAATGGCATGGAATGGCATGGAATGGCATGGAATGGCATGGAATGGCATGGAATGGCATGGAATGGCATGGAATGGCATGGAATGGCATGGAATGGCATGGAATGGCATGGAATGGCATGGAATGGCATGGAATGGCATGGAATGGCATGGAATGGCATGGAATGGCATGGAATGGCATGGAATGGCATGGAATGGCATGGAATGGCATGGAATGGCATGGAATGGCATGGAATGGCATGGAATGGCATGGAATAGCATGGAATGGCATGGAATGGCATGGAATGACATGGAATGGCATGGCACCGGCATGGCACCGGCATGGCACGGCATGGCACGGCATGGCACGGCATGGCACGGCATGGCACGGCATGGCACCGGCATGGCACGGCATGGCACCGGCATGGCACCGGCATGGCACGGCATGGCACGGCATGGCACCGGCATGGCACGGCATGGCACCGGCATGGCACCGGCATAGCACGGCATGGCACCGGCATGGCACGGCATTGAATGGCATTGAATGGCATGGAATGGCATGGAATGGCATGGAATGGCATGGAATGGCATGGAATGGCATGGAATGGCATGGAATGGCATGGAATGGCATGGAATGGCATGGAATGGCATGGAATGGCATGGAATGGCATGGAATGGCATGGAATGGCATGGAATGGCATGGAATGGCATGGAATGGCATGGAATGGCATGGAATGGCATGGAATGGCATGGAATGGCATGGAATGGCATGGAATGGCATGGAATGGCATGGAATGGCATGGAATGGCATGGAATGGCATGGAATGGCATGGAATGGCATGGAATGGCATGGAATGGCATGGAATGGCATGGAATGGCATGGAATGGCATGGAATGGCATGGAATGGCATGGAATGGCATGGAATGGCATGGAATGGCATGGAATGGCATGGAATGGCATGGAATGGCATGGAATGGCATGGAATGGCATGGAATGGCATGGAATGGCATGGAATGGCATGGAATGGCATGGAATGGCATGGAATGGCATGGAATGGCATGGAATGGCATGGAATGGCATGGAATGGCATGGAATGGCATGGAATGGCATGGAATGGCATGGAATGGCATGGAATGGCATGGAATGGCATGGAATGGCATGGAATGGCATGGAATGGCATGGAATGGCATGGAATGGCATGGAATGGCATGGAATGGCATGGAATGGCATGGAATGGCATGGAATGGCATGGAATGGCATGGAATGGCATGGAATGGCATGGAATGGCATGGAATGGCATGGAATGGCATGGAATGACATGGAATGGCATGGCACCGGCATGGCACCGGCATGGTACGGCATGGCACGGCATGGCACGGCATGGCACCGGCATGGCACGGCATGGCACCGGCATGGCACCGGCATGGCACCGGCATGGCACGGCATGGCACCGGCATGGCACGGCATGGCACCGGCATGGCACGGCATGGCACCGGCATGGCACGGCATGGCACCGGCATGGCACGGCATGGCACCGGCATGGCACGGCATGGCACCGGCATGGCACCGGCATGGCACGGCATGGCACCGGCATGGCACGGCATGGCACGGCATGGCACGGCATGGCACCGGCATGGCACGGCATGGCACCGGCATGGCACGGCATGGCACGGCATGGCACGGCATGGCACGGCATGGAATGGCATGGAATGGCATGGAATGGCATGGAATGGCATGGAATGGCATGGAATGGCATGGAATGGCATGGAATGGCATGGAATGGCATGGAATGGCATGGAATGGCATGGAATGGCATGGAATGGCATGGAATGGCATGGAATGGCATGGAATGGCATGGAATGGCATGGAATGGCATGGAATAGCATGGAATGGCATGGAATGGCATGGAATGACATGGAATGGCATGGCACCGGCATGGCACCGGCATGGCACGGCATGGCACGGCATGGCACGGCATGGCACGGCATGGCACGGCATGGCACCGGCATGGCACGGCATGGCACCGGCATGGCACCGGCATGGCACGGCATGGCACGGCATGGCACCGGCATGGCACGGCATGGCACCGGCATGGCACGGCATGGCACGGCATGGCACCGGCATGGCACGGCATGGCACCGGCATGGCACCGGCATGGCACGGCATGGCACGGCATGGCACCGGCATGGCACGGCATGGCACCGGCATGGCACCGGCATGGCACCGGCATAGCACGGCATGGCACCGGCATGGCACGGCATTGAATGGCATGGAATGGCATGGAATGGCATGGAATGGCATGGAATGGCATGGAATGGCATGGAATGGCATGGAATGGCATGGAATGGCATGGAATGGCATGGAATGGCATGGAATGGCATGGAATGGCATGGAATGGCATGGAATGGCATGGAATGGCATGGAATGGCATGGAATGGCATGGAATGGCATGGAATGGCATGGAATGGCATGGAATGGCATGGAATGGCATGGAATGGCATGGAATGGCATGGAATGGCATGGAATGGCATGGAATGGCATGGAATGGCATGGAATGGCATGGAATGGCATGGAATGGCATGGAATGGCATGGAATGGCATGGAATGGCATGGAATGGCATGGAATGGCATGGAATGGCATGGAATGGCATGGAATGGCATGGAATGGCATGGAATGGCATGGAATGGCATGGAATGACATGGAATGGCATGGCACCGGCATGGAATGGCATGGAATGACATGGAATGGCATGGCACCGGCATGGCACCGGCATGGTACGGCATGGCACGGCATGGCACGGCATGGCACCGGCATGGCACGGCATGGCACCGGCATGGCACCGGCATGGCACCGGCATGGCACGGCATGGCACCGGCATGGCACGGCATGGCACCGGCATGGCACGGCATGGCACCGGCATGGCACGGCATGGCACCGGCATGGCACGGCATGGCACCGGCATGGCACCGGCATGGCACGGCATGGCACCGGCATGGCACGGCATGGCACGGCATGGCACGGCATGGCACCGGCATGGCACGGCATGGCACCGGCATGGCACGGCATGGCACCGGCATGGCACGGCATGGCACGGCATGGCATGGCATGGCACGGCATGGAATGGCATGGAATGGCATGGAATGGCATGGAATGGCATGGAATGGCATGGAATGGCATGGAATGGCATGGAATGGCATGGAATGGCATGGAATGGCATGGAATGGCATGGAATGGCATGAAATGGCATGGAATGGCATGGAATGGCATGGAATGGCATGGAATGGCATGGAATGGCATGGAATGGCATGGAATGGCATGGAATGGCATGGAATGGCATGGAATGGCATGGAATGGCATGGAATGGCATGGAATGGCATGGAATGGCATGGAATGGCATGGAATGGCATGGAATGGCATGGAATGGCATGGAATGGCATGGAATGGCATGGAATGGCATGGAATGGCATGGAATGGCATGGAATGGCATGGAATGGCATGGAATGGCATGGAATGGCATGGAATGGCATGGAATAGCATGGAATGGCATGGAATGGCATGGAATGACATGGAATGGCATGGCACCGGCATGGCACCGGCATGGCACCGGCATGGCACCGGCATGGCACGGCATGGCACGGCATGGCACCGGCATGGCACGGCATGGCACCGGCATGGCACGGCATGGCACGGCATGGCACCGGCATGGCACGGCATGGCACCGGCATGGCACCGGCATGGCACCGGCATAGCACGGCATGGCACCGGCATGGCACGGCATTGAATGGCATGGAATGGCATGGAATGGCATGGAATGGCATGGAATGGCATGGAATGGCATGGAATGGCATGGAATGGCATGGAATGGCATGGAATGGCATGGAATGGCATGGAATGGCATGGAATGGCATGGAATGGCATGGAATGGCATGGAATGGCATGGAATGGCATGGAATGGCATGGAATGGCATGGAATGGCATGGAATGGCATGGAATGGCATGGAATGGCATGGAATGGCATGGAATGGCATGGAATGGCATGGAATGGCATGGAATGGCATGGAATGGCATGGAATGGCATGGAATGGCATGGAATGGCATGGAATGGCATGGAATGGCATGGAATGGCATGGAATGGCATGGAATGGCATGGAATGGCATGGAATGGCATGGAATGGCATGGAATGGCATGGAATGGCATGGAATGGCATGGAATGGCATGGCACGGCATGGCACGGCATGGCACCGGCATGGCACGGCATGGAATGGCATGGAATGGCATGGAATGACATGGAATGGCATGGCACCGGCATGGCACCGGCATGGCACGGCATGGCACGGCATGGCACGGCATGGCACCGGCATGGCACGGCATGGCACCGGCATGGCACGGCATGGCACCGGCATGGCACGGCATGGCACCGGCATGGCACGGCATGGCACCGCATTGAGTGGCATGGAATGGCATGGAATGGCATGGAATGGCATGGAATGGCATGGCACGGCATGGCACCGGCATGGCACGGCATGGCACCGGCATGGCACGGCATGGCACCGGCATGGCACGGCATGGCACCGGCATGGCACGGCATGGCACCGGCATGGCACGGCATGGCACCGGCATGGCACGGCATGGCACCGGCATGGCACGGCATGGCACCGGCATGGCACGGCATGGCACCGGCATGGCACGGCATGGCACGGCATGGCACCGGCATGGCACGGCATGGCACCGGCATGGCACGGCATGGCACCGGCATGGCACGGCATGGCACCGGCATGGCACCGGCATGGCACGGCATGGCACCGGCATGGCACGGCATGGCACCGGCATGGCACGGCATGGCACCGGCATGGCACCGGCATGGCACCGGCATGGCACGGCATGGCACCGGCATGGCACGGCATGGCACCGGCATGGCACGGCATGGCACCGGCATGGCACGGCATGGCACCGGCATGGCACGGCATGGCACCGGCATGGCACCGGCATGGCACGGCATGGCACGGCATGGCACCGGCATGGCACCGGCATGGCACGGCATGGCACCGGCATGGCACGGCATGGCACCGGCATGGCACGGCATGGCACGGCATGGCACGGCATGGCACCGGCATGGCACGGCATGGCACCGGCATGGCACGGCATGGCACGGCATGGCACGGCATGGCACGGCATGGCACGGCATGGCACGGCATTGAATGGCATGGAATGGCATGGAATGGCATGGAATGGCATGGAATGGCATGGAATGGCATGGA
The DNA here is from genome assembly GCA_963971235.1 of Cryptus armator. Lineage (NCBI taxonomy): Eukaryota > Metazoa > Arthropoda > Insecta > Hymenoptera > Ichneumonidae > Cryptus > Cryptus armator. The sequence continues at coordinate 24,262 of CAXARG010000204.1, read as the reverse complement.
ATGGCATGGAATGGCATGGAATGGCATGGAATGGCATGGAATGGCATGGAATGGCATGGAATGGCATGGAATGGCATGGAATGGCATGGAATGGCATGGAATGGCATGGAATGGCATGGAATGGCATGGAATGGCATGGAATGTCATGGAATGGCATGGAATGGCATGGAATACCATGGAATGGCATGGAATGGCATGGAATGGCATGGAATACCATGGAATGGCATGGAATGGCATGGAATGGCATGGAATGGCATGGAATGGCATGGAATGGCATGGAATGGCATGGAATGGCATGGAATGGCATGGAATGACATGGAATGGCATGGCACCGGCATGGCACCGGCATGGCACGGCATGGCACGGCATGGCACGGCATGGCACCGGCATGGCACGGCATGGCACCGGCATGGCACGGCATGGCACCGGCATGGCACGGCATGGCACCGCATTGAGTGGCATGGAATCGCATGGAATGGCATGGAATGGCATGGAATGGCATGGAATGGCATGGCACGGCATGGCACGGCATGGCACCGGCATGGCACGGCATGGCACCGGCATGGCACGGCATGGCACCGGCATGGCACGGCATGGCACCGGCATGGCACGGCATGGCACCGGCATGGCACGGCATGGCACCGGCATGGCACGGCATGGCACCGGCATGGCACGGCATGGCACCGGCATGGCACCGGCATGGCACCGGCATGGCACCGGCATGGCACGGCATGGCACGGCATGGCACCGGCATGGCACGGCATGGCACCGGCATGGCACGGCATGGCACGGCATGGCACCGGCATGGCACGGCATGGCACGGCATGGCACCGGCATGGCACGGCATGGCACGGCATGGCACCGGCATGGCACGGCATGGCACGGCATGGCACCGGCATGGCACGGCATGGCACCGGCATGGCACGGCATCGCACGGCATGGCACGGCATGGCACGGCATGGAATGGCATGGAATGGCATGGAATGGCATGGAATGGCATGGAATGGCATGGAATGGCATGGAATGGCATGGAATGGCATGGAATGGCATGGAATGGCATGGAATGGCATGGAATGGCATGGAATGGCATGGAATGGCATGGAATGGCATGGAATGGCATGGAATGGCATGGAATGGCATGGAATGGCATGGAATGGCATGGAATGGCATGGAATGGCATGGAATGGCATGGAATGGCATGGAATGGCATGGAATGGCATGGAATGGCATGGAATGGCATGGAATGGCATGGAATGGCATGGAATGGCATGGAATGGCATGGAATGGCATGGAATGGCATGGAATGGCATGGAATGGCATGGAATGGCATGGAATGGCATGGCACCGGCATGGCACCGGCATGGCACGGCATGGCACCGGCATGGCACGGCATGGAATGGCATGGAATGGCATGGAATGACATGGAATGGCATGGCACCGGCATGGCACCGGCATGGCACCGGCATGGCACGGCATGGCACGGCATGGCACGGCATGGCACCGGCATGGCACGGCATGGCACCGGCATGGCACGGCATGGCACCGGCATGGCACGGCATGGCACCGGCATGGCACGGCATGGCACCGGCATGGCACGGCATGGCACCGGCATGGCACCGGCATGGCACCGGCATGGCACCGGCATGGCACGGCATGGCACGGCATGGCACCGGCATGGCACGGCATGGCACCGGCATGGCACGGCATGGCACGGCATGGCACCGGCATGGCACGGCATGGCACGGCATGGCACCGGCATGGCACGGCATGGCACGGCATGGCACCGGCATGGCACGGCATGGCACGGCATGGCACCGGCATGGCACGGCATGGCACCGGCATGGCACGGCATGGCACCGGCATGGCACGGCATGGCACGGCATGGCACGGCATGGCACGGCATGGAATGGCATGGAATGGCATGGAATGGCATGGAATGGCATGGAATGGCATGGAATGGCATGGAATGGCATGGAATGGCATGGAATGGCATGGAATGGCATGGAATGGCATGGAATGGCATGGAATGGCATGGAATGGCATGGAATGGCATGGAATGGCATGGAATGGCATGGAATGGCATGGAATGGCATGGAATGGCATGGAATGGCATGGAATGGCATGGAATGGCATGGAATGGCATGGAATGGCATGGAATGGCATGGCACCGGCATGGCACCGGCATGGCACGGCATGGCACCGGCATGGCACGGCATGGAATGGCATGGAATGGCATGGAATGACATGGAATGGCATGGCACCGGCATGGCACCGGCATGGCACCGGCATGGCACGGCATGGCACGGCATGGCACGGCATGGCACCGGCATGGCACGGCATGGCACCGGCATGGCACGGCATGGCACCGGCATGGCACGGCATGGCACCGCATTGAGTGGCATGGAATGGCATGGAATGGCATGGAATGGCATGGAATGGCATGGCACGGCATGGCACCGGCATGGCACGGCATGGCACCGGCATGGCACGGCATGGCACCGGCATGGCACGGCATGGCACGGCATGGCACCGGCATGGCACGGCATGGCACCGGCATGGCACCGGCATTGCACGGCATGGCACCGGCATGGCACCGGCATGGCACGGCATGGCACCGGCATGGCACGGCATGGCACCGGCATGGCACGGCATGGCACGGCATGGCACGGCATGGCACGGCATTGAATGGCATGGAATGGCATGGAATGGCATGGAATGGCATGGAATGGCATGGAATGGCATGGAATGGCATGGAATGGCATGGAATGGCATGGAATGGCATGGAATGGCATGGAATGGCATGGAATGGCATGGAATGGCATGGAATGGCATGGAATGGCATGGAATGGCATGGAATGGCATGGAATGGCATGGAATGGCATGGAATGGCATGGAATGGCATGGAATGGCATGGAATGGCATGGAATGGCATGGAATGGCATGGCACCGGCATGGCACCGGCATGGCACGGCATGGCACCGGCATGGCACGGCATGGCACCGGCATGGCACGGCATGGCACCGGCATGGCACGGCACGGCACCGGCATGGCACGGCATGGCACCGGCATGGCACCGGCATGGCACGGCATGGCACCGGCATGGCACGGCATGGCACCGGCATGGCACGGCATGGCACCGGCATGGCACGGCATGGCACCGGCATGGCACGGCATGGCACCGGCATGGCACGGCATGGCACCGGCATGGCACGGCATGGCACGGGCATGGCACGGCATGGCACCGGCATGGCACGGCATGGCACCGGCATGGCACCGGCATGGCACGGCATGGCACCGGCATGGCACGGCATGGCACCGGCATGGCACGGCATGGCACCGGCATGGCACGGCATGGCACCGGCATGGCACGGCATGGCACCGGCATGGCACGGCATGGCACGGCATGGCACGGCATGGCACGGCATGGCACGGCATGGCACGGCATTGAATGGCATGGAATGGCATGGAATGGCATGGAATGGCATGGAATGGCATGGAATGGCATGGAATGGCATGGAATGGCATGGAATGGCATGGAATGGCATGGAATGGCATGGAATGGCATGGAATGGCATGGAATGGCATGGAATGGCATGGAATGGCATGGAATGGCATGGAATGGCATGGAATGGCATGGAATGGCATGGAATGGCATGGAATGGCATGGAATGGCATGGAATGGCATGGAATGGCATGGAATGGCATGGAATGGCATGGAATGGCATGGAATGGCATGGAATGGCATGGAATGGCATGGAATGGCATGGAATGGCATGGAATGGCATGGAATGGCATGGAATGGCATGGAATGGCATGGAATGGCATGGAATGGCATGGAATGGCATGGAATGGCATGGAATGGCATGGAATGGCATGGAATGGCATGGAATGGCATGGAATGGCATGGAATGGCATGGAATGGCATGGAATGGCATGGAATGGCATGGAATGGCATGGAATGGCATGGAATGGCATGGAATGGCATGGAATGGCATGGAATGGCATGGAATGGCATGGAATGGCATGGAATGGCATGGAATGGCATGGAATGGCATGGAATGGCATGGAATGGCATGGAATGGCATGGAATGGCATGGAATGGCATGGAATGGCATGGAATGGCATGGCACCGCATGGCACGGCATGGAATGGCATGGAATGGCATGGCACCGCATGGCACGGCATGGCACGGCATTGAATGGCATGGAATGGCATTGAATGGCATGGAATGGCATGGAATGGCATGGAATGGCATGGAATGGCATGGAATGGCATGGAATGGCATGGAATGGCATGGAATGGCATGGAATGGCATGGAATGGCATGGAATGGCATGGAATGGCATGGAATGGCATGGAATGGCATGGAATGGCATGGAATGGCATGGAATGACATGGAATGGCATGGCACCGGCATGGCACCGGCATGGCACGGCATGGCACGGCATGGCACGGCATGGCACGGCATGGCACCGGCATGGCACGGCATGGCACCGGCATGGCACGGCATGGCACCGGCATGGCACGGCATGGCACCGCATTGAGTGGCATGGAATGGCATGGAATGGCATGGAATGGCATGGAATGGCATGGAATGGCATGGAATGGCATGGAATGGCATGGAATGGCATGGCACGGCATGGCACCGGCATGGCATGGCATGGCACCGGCATGGCACGGCATGGCACCGGCATGGCACGGCATGGCACCGGCATGGCACGGCATGGCACCGGCATGGCACGGCATGGCACCGGCATGGCACGGCATGGCACCGGCATGGCACGGCATGGCACCGGCATGGCACCGGCATGGCACCGGCATGGCACCGGCATGGCACGGCATGGCACGGCATGGCACCGGCATGGCACGGCATGGCACGGCATGGCACCGGCATGGCACGGCATGGCACGGCATGGCACCGGCATGGCACGGCATGGCACGGCATGGCACCGGCATGGCACGGCATGGAATGGCATGGCACCGCATGGCACGGCATGGAATGGCATGGAATGGCATGGCACCGCATGGCACGGCATGGCACGGCATTGAATGGCATGGAATGGCATTGAATGGCATGGAATGGCATGGAATGGCATGGAATGGCATGGAATGGCATGGAATGGCATGGAATGGCATGGAATGGCATGGAATGGCATGGAATGGCATGGAATGGCATGGAATGACATGGAATGGCATGGCACCGGCATGGCACCGGCATGGCACGGCATGGCACGGCATGGCACGGCATGGCACCGGCATGGCACGGCATGGCACCGGCATGGCACGGCATGGCACCGGCATGGCACGGCATGGCACCGCATTGAGTGGCATGGAATGGCATGGAATGGCATGGAATGGCATGGAATGGCATGGAATGGCATGGAATGGCATGGAATGGCATGGAATGGCATGGAATGGCATGGAATGGCATGGAATGGCATGGAATGGCATGGCACGGCATGGCACGGCATGGCACCGGCATGGCATGGCATGGCACCGGCATGGCACGGCATGGCACCGGCATGGCACGGCATGGCACCGGCATGGCACGGCATGGCACCGGCATGGCACGGCATGGCACCGGCATGGCACGGCATGGCACCGGCATGGCACGGCATGGCACCGGCATGGCACCGGCATGGCACCGGCATGGCACCGGCATGGCACGGCATGGCACGGCATGGCACCGGCATGGCACGGCATGGCACCGGCATGGCACGGCATGGCACGGCATGGCACCGGCATGGCACGGCATGGCACGGCATGGCACCGGCATGGCACGGCATGGCACCGGCATGGCACGGCATGGCACGGCATGGCACCGGCATGGCACGGCATGGCACGGCATGGCACCGGCATGGCACGGCATGGCACCGGCATGGCACGGCATGGCACCGGCATGGCACGGCATGGCACGGCATGGCACGGCATGGCACGGCATGGAATGGCATGGAATGGCATGGAATGGCATGGAATGGCATGGAATGGCATGGAATGGCATGGAATGGCATGGAATGGCATGGAATGGCATGGAATGGCATGGAATGGCATGGAATGGCATGGAATGGCATGGAATGGCATGGAATGGCATGGAATGGCATGGAATGGCATGGAATGGCATGGAATGGCATGGAATGGCATGGAATGGCATGGAATGGCATGGAATGGCATGGAATGGCATGGAATGGCATGGAATGGCATGGAATGGCATGGAATGGCATGGAATGGCATGGAATGGCATGGAATGGCATGGAATGGCATGGAATGGCATGGAATGGCATGGAATGGCATGGAATGACATGGAATGGCATGGCACCGGCATGGCACCGGCATGGTACGGCATGGCACGGCATGGCACGGCATGGCACCGGCATGGCACGGCATGGCACCGGCATGGCACCGGCATGGCACCGGCATGGCACGGCATGGCACCGGCATGGCACGGCATGGCACCGGCATGGCACGGCATGGCACCGGCATGGCACGGCATGGCACCGGCATGGCACGGCATGGCACCGGCATGGCACGGCATGGCACCGGCATGGCACGGCATGGCACCGGCATGGCACCGGCATGGCACGGCATGGCACCGGCATGGCACGGCATGGCACGGCATGGCACGGCATGGCACCGGCATGGCACGGCATGGCACCGGCATGGCACGGCATGGCACGGCATGGCACGGCATGGCACGGCATGGAATGGCATGGAATGGCATGGAATGGCATGGAATGGCATGGAATGGCATGGAATGGCATGGAATGGCATGGAATGGCATGGAATGGCATGGAATGGCATGGAATGGCATGGAATGGCATGGAATGGCATGGAATGGCATGGAATGGCATGGAATGGCATGGAATGGCATGGAATAGCATGGAATGGCATGGAATGGCATGGAATGACATGGAATGGCATGGCACCGGCATGGCACCGGCATGGCACGGCATGGCACGGCATGGCACGGCATGGCACGGCATGGCACGGCATGGCACCGGCATGGCACGGCATGGCACCGGCATGGCACCGGCATGGCACGGCATGGCACGGCATGGCACCGGCATGGCACGGCATGGCACCGGCATGGCACGGCATGGCACGGCATGGCACCGGCATGGCACGGCATGGCACCGGCATGGCACCGGCATGGCACCGGCATAGCACGGCATGGCACCGGCATGGCACGGCATTGAATGGCATGGAATGGCATGGAATGGCATGGAATGGCATGGAATGGCATGGAATGGCATGGAATGGCATGGAATGGCATGGAATGGCATGGAATGGCATGGAATGGCATGGAATGGCATGGAATGGCATGGAATGGCATGGAATGGCATGGAATGGCATGGAATGGCATGGAATGGCATGGAATGGCATGGAATGGCATGGAATGGCATGGAATGGCATGGAATGGCATGGAATGGCATGGAATGGCATGGAATGGCATGGAATGGCATGGAATGGCATGGAATGGCATGGAATGGCATGGAATGGCATGGAATGGCATGGAATGGCATGGAATGGCATGGAATGGCATGGAATGGCATGGAATGGCATGGAATGGCATGGAATGGCATGGAATGGCATGGAATGGCATGGAATGGCATGGAATGGCATGGAATGGCATGGAATGGCATGGAATGGCATGGAATGGCATGGAATGGCATGGAATGGCATGGAATGGCATGGAATGGCATGGAATGGCATGGAATGGCATGGAATGGCATGGAATGGCATGGAATGGCATGGAATGACATGGAATGGCATGGCACCGGCATGGAATGGCATGGAATGACATGGAATGGCATGGCACCGGCATGGCACCGGCATGGTACGGCATGGCACGGCATGGCACGGCATGGCACCGGCATGGCACGGCATGGCACCGGCATGGCACCGGCATGGCACCGGCATGGCACGGCATGGCACCGGCATGGCACGGCATGGCACCGGCATGGCACGGCATGGCACCGGCATGGCACGGCATGGCACCGGCATGGCACGGCATGGCACCGGCATGGCACCGGCATGGCACGGCATGGCACCGGCATGGCACGGCATGGCACGGCATGGCACGGCATGGCACCGGCATGGCACGGCATGGCACCGGCATGGCACGGCATGGCACCGGCATGGCACGGCATGGCACGGCATGGCATGGCATGGCACGGCATGGAATGGCATGGAATGGCATGGAATGGCATGGAATGGCATGGAATGGCATGGAATGGCATGGAATGGCATGGAATGGCATGGAATGGCATGGAATGGCATGGAATGGCATGGAATGGCATGGAATGGCATGGAATGGCATGGAATGGCATGAAATGGCATGGAATGGCATGGAATGGCATGGAATGGCATGGAATGGCATGGAATGGCATGGAATGGCATGGAATGGCATGGAATGGCATGGAATGGCATGGAATGGCATGGAATGGCATGGAATGGCATGGAATGGCATGGAATGGCATGGAATGGCATGGAATGGCATGGAATGGCATGGAATGGCATGGAATGGCATGGAATGGCATGGAATGGCATGGAATGGCATGGAATGGCATGGAATGGCATGGAATGGCATGGAATGGCATGGAATAGCATGGAATGGCATGGAATGGCATGGAATGACATGGAATGGCATGGCACCGGCATGGCACCGGCATGGCACCGGCATGGCACCGGCATGGCACGGCATGGCACGGCATGGCACCGGCATGGCACGGCATGGCACCGGCATGGCACGGCATGGCACGGCATGGCACCGGCATGGCACGGCATGGCACCGGCATGGCACCGGCATGGCACCGGCATAGCACGGCATGGCACCGGCATGGCACGGCATTGAATGGCATGGAATGGCATGGAATGGCATGGAATGGCATGGAATGGCATGGAATGGCATGGAATGGCATGGAATGGCATGGAATGGCATGGAATGGCATGGAATGGCATGGAATGGCATGGAATGGCATGGAATGGCATGGAATGGCATGGAATGGCATGGAATGGCATGGAATGGCATGGAATGGCATGGAATGGCATGGAATGGCATGGAATGGCATGGAATGGCATGGAATGGCATGGAATGGCATGGAATGGCATGGAATGGCATGGAATGGCATGGAATGGCATGGAATGGCATGGAATGGCATGGAATGGCATGGAATGGCATGGAATGGCATGGAATGGCATGGAATGGCATGGAATGGCATGGAATGGCATGGAATGGCATGGCACGGCATGGCACGGCATGGCACCGGCATGGCACGGCATGGAATGGCATGGAATGGCATGGAATGACATGGAATGGCATGGCACCGGCATGGCACCGGCATGGCACGGCATGGCACGGCATGGCACGGCATGGCACCGGCATGGCACGGCATGGCACCGGCATGGCACGGCATGGCACCGGCATGGCACGGCATGGCACCGGCATGGCACGGCATGGCACCGGCATGGCACGGCATGGCACCGCATTGAGTGGCATGGAATGGCATGGAATGGCATGGAATGGCATGGAATGGCATGGCACGGCATGGCACCGGCATGGCACGGCATGGCACCGGCATGGCACGGCATGGCACCGGCATGGCACGGCATGGCACCGGCATGGCACGGCATGGCACCGGCATGGCACGGCATGGCACCGGCATGGCACGGCATGGCACCGGCATGGCACGGCATGGCACCGGCATGGCACGGCATGGCACCGGCATGGCACGGCATGGCACGGCATGGCACCGGCATGGCACGGCATGGCACCGGCATGGCACGGCATGGCACCGGCATGGCACGGCATGGCACCGGCATGGCACCGGCATGGCACGGCATGGCACCGGCATGGCACGGCATGGCACCGGCATGGCACGGCATGGCACCGGCATGGCACCGGCATGGCACCGGCATGGCACGGCATGGCACCGGCATGGCACGGCATGGCACCGGCATGGCACGGCATGGCACCGGCATGGCACGGCATGGCACCGGCATGGCACGGCATGGCACCGGCATGGCACCGGCATGGCACGGCATGGCACGGCATGGCACCGGCATGGCACCGGCATGGCACGGCATGGCACCGGCATGGCACGGCATGGCACCGGCATGGCACGGCATGGCACGGCATGGCACGGCATGGCACCGGCATGGCACGGCATGGCACCGGCATGGCACGGCATGGCACGGCATGGCACGGCATGGCACGGCATGGCACGGCATGGCACGGCATTGAATGGCATGGAATGGCATGGAATGGCATGGAATGGCATGGAATGGCATGGAATGGCATGGAATGGCATGGAATGGCATGGAATGGCATGGAATGGCATGGAATGGCATGGAATGGCATGGAATGGCATGGAATGGCATGGAATGGCATGGAATGGCATGGAATGGCATGGAATGGCATGGAATGGCATGGAATGTCATGGAATGGCATGGAATGGCATGGAATACCATGGAATGGCATGGAATGGCATGGAATGGCATGGAATACCATGGAATGGCATGGAATGGCATGGAATGGCATGGAATGGCATGGAATGGCATGGAATGGCATGGAATGGCATGGAATGGCATGGAATGGCATGGAATGGCATGGAATGGCATGGAATGACATGGAATGGCATGGCACCGGCATGGCACCGGCATGGCACGGCATGGCACGGCATGGCACGGCATGGCACCGGCATGGCACGGCATGGCACCGGCATGGCACGGCATGGCACCGGCATGGCACGGCATGGCACCGCATTGAGTGGCATGGAATCGCATGGAATGGCATGGAATGGCATGGAATGGCATGGAATGGCATGGCACGGCATGGCACGGCATGGCACCGGCATGGCACGGCATGGCACCGGCATGGCACGGCATGGCACCGGCATGGCACGGCATGGCACCGGCATGGCACGGCATGGCACCGGCATGGCACGGCATGGCACCGGCATGGCACGGCATGGCACCGGCATGGCACGGCATGGCACCGGCATGGCACCGGCATGGCACCGGCATGGCACCGGCATGGCACGGCATGGCACGGCATGGCACCGGCATGGCACGGCATGGCACCGGCATGGCACGGCATGGCACGGCATGGCACCGGCATGGCACGGCATGGCACGGCATGGCACCGGCATGGCACGGCATGGCACGGCATGGCACCGGCATGGCACGGCATGGCACGGCATGGCACCGGCATGGCACGGCATGGCACCGGCATGGCACGGCATGGCACGGCATGGCACGGCATGGCACGGCATGGAATGGCATGGAATGGCATGGAATGGCATGGAATGGCATGGAATGGCATGGAATGGCATGGAATGGCATGGAATGGCATGGAATGGCATGGAATGGCATGGAATGGCATGGAATGGCATGGAATGGCATGGAATGGCATGGAATGGCATGGAATGGCATGGAATGGCATGGAATGGCATGGAATGGCATGGAATGGCATGGAATGGCATGGAATGGCATGGAATGGCATGGAATGGCATGGAATGGCATGGAATGGCATGGAATGGCATGGAATGGCATGGAATGGCATGGAATGGCATGGAATGGCATGGAATGGCATGGAATGGCATGGAATGGCATGGAATGGCATGGCACCGGCATGGCACCGGCATGGCACGGCATGGCACCGGCATGGCACGGCATGGAATGGCATGGAATGGCATGGAATGACATGGAATGGCATGGCACCGGCATGGCACCGGCATGGCACCGGCATGGCACGGCATGGCACGGCATGGCACGGCATGGCACCGGCATGGCACGGCATGGCACCGGCATGGCACGGCATGGCACCGGCATGGCACGGCATGGCACCGGCATGGCACGGCATGGCACCGGCATGGCACGGCATGGCACCGGCATGGCACCGGCATGGCACCGGCATGGCACCGGCATGGCACGGCATGGCACGGCATGGCACCGGCATGGCACGGCATGGCACCGGCATGGCACGGCATGGCACGGCATGGCACCGGCATGGCACGGCATGGCACGGCATGGCACCGGCATGGCACGGCATGGCACGGCATGGCACCGGCATGGCACGGCATGGCACGGCATGGCACCGGCATGGCACGGCATGGCACCGGCATGGCACGGCATGGCACGGCATGGCACGGCATGGCACGGCATGGAATGGCATGGAATGGCATGGAATGGCATGGAATGGCATGGAATGGCATGGAATGGCATGGAATGGCATGGAATGGCATGGAATGGCATGGAATGGCATGGAATGGCATGGAATGGCATGGAATGGCATGGAATGGCATGGAATGGCATGGAATGGCATGGAATGGCATGGAATGGCATGGAATGGCATGGAATGGCATGGAATGGCATGGAATGGCATGGAATGGCATGGAATGGCATGGAATGGCATGGAATGGCATGGCACCGGCATGGCACCGGCATGGCACGGCATGGCACCGGCATGGCACGGCATGGAATGGCATGGAATGGCATGGAATGACATGGAATGGCATGGCACCGGCATGGCACCGGCATGGCACCGGCATGGCACGGCATGGCACGGCATGGCACGGCATGGCACCGGCATGGCACGGCATGGCACCGGCATGGCACGGCATGGCACCGGCATGGCACGGCATGGCACCGCATTGAGTGGCATGGAATGGCATGGAATGGCATGGAATGGCATGGAATGGCATGGCACGGCATGGCACCGGCATGGCACGGCATGGCACCGGCATGGCACGGCATGGCACCGGCATGGCACGGCATGGCACGGCATGGCACCGGCATGGCACGGCATGGCACCGGCATGGCACCGGCATTGCACGGCATGGCACCGGCATGGCACCGGCATGGCACGGCATGGCACCGGCATGGCACGGCATGGCACCGGCATGGCACGGCATGGCACGGCATGGCACGGCATGGCACGGCATTGAATGGCATGGAATGGCATGGAATGGCATGGAATGGCATGGAATGGCATGGAATGGCATGGAATGGCATGGAATGGCATGGAATGGCATGGAATGGCATGGAATGGCATGGAATGGCATGGAATGGCATGGAATGGCATGGAATGGCATGGAATGGCATGGAATGGCATGGAATGGCATGGAATGGCATGGAATGGCATGGAATGGCATGGAATGGCATGGAATGGCATGGCACCGGCATGGCACCGGCATGGCACGGCATGGCACCGGCATGGCACGGCATGGCACCGGCATGGCACGGCATGGCACCGGCATGGCACGGCACGGCACCGGCATGGCACGGCATGGCACCGGCATGGCACCGGCATGGCACGGCATGGCACCGGCATGGCACGGCATGGCACCGGCATGGCACGGCATGGCACCGGCATGGCACGGCATGGCACCGGCATGGCACGGCATGGCACCGGCATGGCACGGCATGGCACCGGCATGGCACGGCATGGCACCGGCATGGCACGGCATGGCACGGGCATGGCACGGCATGGCACCGGCATGGCACGGCATGGCACCGGCATGGCACCGGCATGGCACGGCATGGCACCGGCATGGCACGGCATGGCACCGGCATGGCACGGCATGGCACCGGCATGGCACGGCATGGCACCGGCATGGCACGGCATGGCACCGGCATGGCACGGCATGGCACGGCATGGCACGGCATGGCACGGCATGGCACGGCATGGCACGGCATTGAATGGCATGGAATGGCATGGAATGGCATGGAATGGCATGGAATGGCATGGAATGGCATGGAATGGCATGGAATGGCATGGAATGGCATGGAATGGCATGGAATGGCATGGAATGGCATGGAATGGCATGGAATGGCATGGAATGGCATGGAATGGCATGGAATGGCATGGAATGGCATGGAATGGCATGGAATGGCATGGAATGGCATGGAATGGCATGGAATGGCATGGAATGGCATGGAATGGCATGGAATGGCATGGAATGGCATGGAATGGCATGGAATGGCATGGAATGGCATGGAATGGCATGGAATGGCATGGAATGGCATGGAATGGCATGGAATGGCATGGAATGGCATGGAATGGCATGGAATGGCATGGAATGGCATGGAATGGCATGGAATGGCATGGAATGGCATGGAATGGCATGGAATGGCATGGAATGGCATGGAATGGCATGGAATGGCATGGAATGGCATGGAATGGCATGGAATGGCATGGAATGGCATGGAATGGCATGGAATGGCATGGAATGGCATGGCACCGCATGGCACGGCATGGAATGGCATGGAATGGCATGGCACCGCATGGCACGGCATGGCACGGCATTGAATGGCATGGAATGGCATTGAATGGCATGGAATGGCATGGAATGGCATGGAATGGCATGGAATGGCATGGAATGGCATGGAATGGCATGGAATGGCATGGAATGGCATGGAATGGCATGGAATGGCATGGAATGGCATGGAATGGCATGGAATGGCATGGAATGGCATGGAATGGCATGGAATGGCATGGAATGGCATGGAATGGCATGGCACCGGCATGGCACCGGCATGGCACGGCATGGCACGGCATGGCACGGCATGGCACGGCATGGCACCGGCATGGCACGGCATGGCACCGGCATGGCACGGCATGGCACCGGCATGGCACGGCATGGCACCGCATTGAGTGGCATGGAATGGCATGGAATGGCATGGAATGGCATGGAATGGCATGGAATGGCATGGAATGGCATGGAATGGCATGGAATGGCATGGAATGGCATGGAATGGCATGGCACGGCATGGCACCGGCATGGCATGGCATGGCACCGGCATGGCACGGCATGGCACCGGCATGGCACGGCATGGCACCGGCATGGCACGGCATGGCACCGGCATGGCACGGCATGGCACCGGCATGGCACGGCATGGCACCGGCATGGCACCGGCATGGCACCGGCATGGCACCGGCATGGCACGGCATGGCACGGCATGGCACCGGCATGGCACGGCATGGCACGGCATGGCACCGGCATGGCACGGCATGGCACGGCATGGCACCGGCATGGCACGGCATGGCACCGGCATGGCACGGCATGGCACGGCATGGCACCGGCATGGCACGGCATGGAATGGCATGGCACCGCATGGCACGGCATGGAATGGCATGGAATGGCATGGCACCGCATGGCACGGCATGGCACGGCATTGAATGGCATGGAATGGCATTGAATGGCATGGAATGGCATGGAATGGCATGGAATGGCATGGAATGGCATGGAATGGCATGGAATGGCATGGAATGGCATGGAATGGCATGGAATGGCATGGAATGGCATGGAATGACATGGAATGGCATGGCACCGGCATGGCACCGGCATGGCACGGCATGGCACGGCATGGCACGGCATGGCACCGGCATGGCACGGCATGGCACCGGCATGGCACGGCATGGCACCGGCATGGCACGGCATGGCACCGCATTGAGTGGCATGGAATGGCATGGAATGGCATGGAATGGCATGGAATGGCATGGAATGGCATGGAATGGCATGGAATGGCATGGAATGGCATGGAATGGCATGGAATGGCATGGAATGGCATGGCACGGCATGGCACGGCATGGCACCGGCATGGCATGGCATGGCACCGGCATGGCACGGCATGGCACCGGCATGGCACGGCATGGCACCGGCATGGCACGGCATGGCACCGGCATGGCACGGCATGGCACCGGCATGGCACGGCATGGCACCGGCATGGCACGGCATGGCACCGGCATGGCACCGGCATGGCACCGGCATGGCACCGGCATGGCACGGCATGGCACGGCATGGCACCGGCATGGCACGGCATGGCACCGGCATGGCACGGCATGGCACGGCATGGCACCGGCATGGCACGGCATGGCACGGCATGGCACCGGCATGGCACGGCATGGCACCGGCATGGCACGGCATGGCACGGCATGGCACCGGCATGGCACGGCATGGCACGGCATGGCACCGGCATGGCACGGCATGGCACCGGCATGGCACGGCATGGCACCGGCATGGCACGGCATGGCACGGCATGGCACGGCATGGCACGGCATGGAATGGCATGGAATGGCATGGAATGGCATGGAATGGCATGGAATGGCATGGAATGGCATGGAATGGCATGGAATGGCATGGAATGGCATGGAATGGCATGGAATGGCATGGAATGGCATGGAATGGCATGGAATGGCATGGAATGGCATGGAATGGCATGGAATGGCATGGAATGGCATGGAATGGCATGGAATGGCATGGAATGGCATGGAATGGCATGGAATGGCATGGAATGGCATGGAATGGCATGGAATGGCATGGAATGGCATGGAATGGCATGGAATGGCATGGAATGGCATGGAATGGCATGGAATGGCATGGAATGGCATGGAATGGCATGGAATGGCATGGAATGGCATGGAATGGCATGGAATGGCATGGAATGGCATGGAATGGCATGGAATGGCATGGAATGGCATGGAATGGCATGGAATGGCATGGAATGGCATGGAATGGCATGGAATGGCATGGAATGGCATGGAATGGCATGGAATGGCATGGAATGGCATGGAATGGCATGGAATGGCATGGAATGGCATGGAATGGCATGGAATGGCATGGAATGGCATGGAATGGCATGGAATGGCATGGAATGGCATGGAATGGCATGGAATGGCATGGCACCGGCATGGCACCGGCATGGCACGGCATGGCACGGCATGGCACCGGCATGGCACGGCATGGAATGGCATGGAATGGCATGGAATGACATGGAATGGCATGGCACCGGCATGGCACCGGCATGGCACGGCATGGCACCGCATTGAGTGGCATGGAATGGCATGGAATGGCATGGAATGGCATGGCACGGCATGGCACCGGCATGGCACGGCATGGCACCGGCATGGCACGGCATGGCACCGGCATGGCACGGCATGGCACGGCATGGCACCGGCATGGCACGGCATGGCACCGGCATGGCACCGGCATTGCACGGCATGGCACCGGCATGGCACGGCATGGCACCGGCATGGCACGGCATGGCACCGGCATGGCACGGCATGGCACCGGCATGGCACCGGCATGGCACGGCATGGCACCGGCATGGCACGGCATGGCACCGGCATGGCACGGCATGGCACCGGCATGGCACCGGCATGGCACCGGCATGGCACGGCATGGCACCGGCATGGCACGGCATGGCACCGGCATGGCACGGCATGGCACGGCATGGCACGGCATGGCACCGGCATGGCACGGCATGGCACGGCATGGCACCGGCATGGCACGGCATGGCACCGGCATGGCACGGCATGGCACCGGCATGGCACGGCATGGCACCGGCATGGCACGGCATGGCACCGGCATGGCACGGCATGGCACCGGCATGGCACGGCATGGCACCGGCATGGCACGGCATGGCACGGCATGGCACCGGCATGGCACGGCATGGCACCGGCATGGCACGGCATGGCACGGCATGGCACCGGCATGGCACGGCATGGCACCGGCATGGCACGGCATGGCACCGGCATGGCACCGGCATTGCACGGCATGGCACCGGCATGGCACGGCATGGCACCGGCATGGCACGGCATGGCACCGGCATGGCACGGCATGGCACCGGCATGGCACGGCATGGCACCGGCATGGCACGGCATGGCACTGGCATGGCACGGCATGGCACCGGCATGGCACGGCATGGCACGGCATGGCACGGCATGGCACGGCATGGCACGGCATGGCACGGCATGGCACGGCATGGCACGGCATGGCACGGCATGGCACCGGCATGGCACGGCATGGCACGGCATGGCACGGCATTGAATGGCATGGAATGGCATGGAATGGCATGGAATGGCATGGAATGGCATGGAATGGCATGGAATGGCATGGAATGGCATGGAATGGCATGGAATGGCATGGAATGGCATGGAATGGCATGGAATGGCATGGAATGGCATGGAATGGCATGGAATGGCATGGAATGGCATGGAATGGCATGGAATGGCATGGAATGGCATGGAATGGCATGGAATGGCATGGAATGGCATGGAATGGCATGGAATGGCATGGAATGGCATGGAATGGCATGGAATGGCATGGAATGGCATGGAATGGCATGGAATGGCATGGAATGGCATGGAATGGCATGGAATGGCATGGAATGGCATGGAATGGCATGGAATGGCATGGAATGGCATGGAATGGCATGGAATGGCATGGAATGGCATGGAATGGCATGGAATGGCATGGAATGGCATGGAATGGCATGGCACCGCATGGAATGGCATGGAATGGCATGGAATGGCATGGAATGGCATGGAATGGCATGGAATGGCATGGAATGGCATGGAATGGCATGGAATGACATGGAATGGCATGGCACCGGCATGGCACCGGCATGGCACGGCATGGCACGGCATGGCACGGCATGGCACCGGCATGGCACGGCATGGCACCGGCATGGCACGGCATGGCACCGGCATGGCACGGCATGGCACCGCATTGAGTGGCATGGAATGGCATGGAATGGCATGGAATGGCATGGAATGGCATGGAATGGCATGGCACGGCATGGCACGGCATGGCACCGGCATGGCACGGCATGGCACCGGCATGGCACGGCATGGCACCGGCATGGCACGGCATGGCACCGGCATGGCACGGCATGGCACCGGCATGGCACGGCATGGCACCGGCATGGCACGGCATGGCACCGGCATGGCACCGGCATGGCACCGGCATGGCACCGGCATGGCACGGCATGGCACGGCATGGCACCGGCATGGCACGGCATGGCACCGGCATGGCACGGCATGGCACGGCATGGCACCGGCATGGCACGGCATGGCACGGCATGGCACCGGCATGGCACGGCATGGCACGGCATGGCACCGGCATGGCACGGCATGGCACGGCATGGCACCGGCATGGCACGGCATGGCACCGGCATGGCACGGCATGGCACGGCATGGCACGGCATGGCACGGCATGGAATGGCATGGAATGGCATGGAATGGCATGGAATGGCATGGAATGGCATGGAATGGCATGGAATGGCATGGAATGGCATGGAATGGCATGGAATGGCATGGAATGGCATGGAATGGCATGGAATGGCATGGAATGGCATGGAATGGCATGGAATGGCATGGAATGGCATGGAATGGCATGGAATGGCATGGAATGGCATGGAATGGCATGGAATGGCATGGAATGGCATGGAATGGCATGGAATGGCATGGAATGGCATGGAATGGCATGGAATGGCATGGAATGGCATGGAATGGCATGGAATGGCATGGAATGGCATGGAATGGCATGGAATGGCATGGAATGGCATGGAATGGCATGGAATGGCATGGCACCGGCATGGCACCGGCATGCCACGGCATGGCACCGGCATGGCACGGCATGGAATGGCATGGAATGGCATGGAATGACATGGAATGGCATGGCACCGGCATGGAATGGCATGGAATGGCATGGAATGGCATGGAATGGCATGGAATGGCATGGAATGGCATGGAATGGCATGGAATGGCATGGAATGGCATGGAATGGCATGGAATGGCATGGAATGACATGGAATGGCATGGCACCGGCATGGCACCGGCATGGCACGGCATGGCACGGCATGGCACGGCATGGCACGGCATGGCACCGGCATGGCACGGCATGGCACCGGCATGGCACGGCATGGCACCGGCATGGCACGGCATGGCACCGCATTGAGTGGCATGGAATGGCATGGAATGGCATGGAATGGCATGGAATGGCATGGAATGGCATGGAATGGCATGGAATGGCATGGAATGGCATGGCACGGCATGGCACCGGCATGGCATGGCATGGCACCGGCATGGCACGGCATGGCACCGGCATGGCACGGCATGGCACCGGCATGGCACGGCATGGCACCGGCATGGCACGGCATGGCACCGGCATGGCACGGCATGGCACCGGCATGGCACGGCATGGCACCGGCATGGCACCGGCATGGCACCGGCATGGCACCGGCATGGCACGGCATGGCACGGCATGGCACCGGCATGGCACGGCATGGCACGGCATGGCACCGGCATGGCACGGCATGGCACGGCATGGCACCGGCATGGCACGGCATGGCACGGCATGGCACCGGCATGGCACGGCATGGAATGGCATGGCACCGCATGGCACGGCATGGAATGGCATGGAATGGCATGGCACCGCATGGCACGGCATGGCACGGCATTGAATGGCATGGAATGGCATTGAATGGCATGGAATGGCATGGAATGGCATGGAATGGCATGGAATGGCATGGAATGGCATGGAATGGCATGGAATGGCATGGAATGGCATGGAATGACATGGAATGGCATGGCACCGGCATGGCACCGGCATGGCACGGCATGGCACGGCATGGCACGGCATGGCACCGGCATGGCACGGCATGGCACCGGCATGGCACGGCATGGCACCGGCATGGCACGGCATGGCACCGCATTGAGTGGCATGGAATGGCATGGAATGGCATGGAATGGCATGGAATGGCATGGAATGGCATGGAATGGCATGGAATGGCATGGAATGGCATGGAATGGCATGGAATGGCATGGCACGGCATGGCACGGCATGGCACCGGCATGGCATGGCATGGCACCGGCATGGCACGGCATGGCACCGGCATGGCACGGCATGGCACCGGCATGGCACGGCATGGCACCGGCATGGCACGGCATGGCACCGGCATGGCACGGCATGGCACCGGCATGGCACGGCATGGCACCGGCATGGCACCGGCATGGCACCGGCATGGCACCGGCATGGCACGGCATGGCACGGCATGGCACCGGCATGGCACGGCATGGCACCGGCATGGCACGGCATGGCACCGGCATGGCACGGCATGGCACGGCATGGCACCGGCATGGCACGGCATGGCACCGGCATGGCACGGCATGGCACGGCATGGCACCGGCATGGCACGGCATGGCACGGCATGGCACCGGCATGGCACGGCATGGCACCGGCATGGCACGGCATGGCACGGCATGGCACGGCATGGCACGGCATGGAATGGCATGGAATGGCATGGAATGGCATGGAATGGCATGGAATGGCATGGAATGGCATGGAATGGCATGGAATGGCATGGAATGGCATGGAATGGCATGGAATGGCATGGAATGGCATGGAATGGCATGGAATGGCATGGAATGGCATGGAATGGCATGGAATGGCATGGAATGGCATGGAATGGCATGGAATGGCATGGAATGGCATGGAATGGCATGGAATGGCATGGAATGGCATGGAATGGCATGGAATGGCATGGAATGGCATGGAATGGCATGGAATGGCATGGAATGGCATGGAATGGCATGGAATGGCATGGAATGGCATGGAATGGCATGGAATGGCATGGAATGGCATGGAATGGCATGGAATGGCATGGAATGGCATGGAATGGCATGGAATGGCATGGAATGGCATGGAATGGCATGGAATGGCATGGAATGGCATGGAATGGCATGGAATGGCATGGAATGGCATGGAATGGCATGGAATGGCATGGAATGGCATGGAATGGCATGGAATGGCATGGAATGGCATGGAATGGCATGGAATGGCATGGAATGGCATGGAATGGCATGGAATGGCATGGAATGGCATGGCACCGGCATGGCACCGGCATGGCACGGCATGGCACGGCATGGCACCGGCATGGCACGGCATGGAATGGCATGGAATGGCATGGAATGACATGGAATGGCATGGCACCGGCATGGCACCGGCATGGCACGGCATGGCACCGCATTGAGTGGCATGGAATGGCATGGAATGGCATGGAATGGCATGGCACGGCATGGCACCGGCATGGCACGGCATGGCACCGGCATGGCACGGCATGGCACCGGCATGGCACGGCATGGCACCGGCATGGCACGGCATGGCACGGCATGGCACGGCATGGCACCGGCATGGCACGGCATGGCACCGGCATGGCACCGGCATTGCACGGCATGGCACCGGCATGGCACGGCATGGCACCGGCATGGCACGGCATGGCACCGGCATGGCACGGCATGGCACCGGCATGGCACCGGCATGGCACGGCATGGCACCGGCATGGCACGGCATGGCACCGGCATGGCACGGCATGGCACCGGCATGGCACCGGCATGGCACCGGCATGGCACGGCATGGCACCGGCATGGCACGGCATGGCACCGGCATGGCACGGCATGGCACGGCATGGCACCGGCATGGCACGGCATGGCACGGCATGGCACCGGCATGGCACGGCATGGCACCGGCATGGCACGGCATGGCACCGGCATGGCACGGCATGGCACCGGCATGGCACGGCATGGCACCGGCATGGCACGGCATGGCACCGGCATGGCACGGCATGGCACCGGCATGGCACGGCATGGCACGGCATGGCACCGGCATGGCACGGCATGGCACCGGCATGGCACGGCATGGCACGGCATGGCACCGGCATGGCACGGCATGGCACCGGCATGGCACGGCATGGCACCGGCATGGCACCGGCATTGCACGGCATGGCACCGGCATGGCACGGCATGGCACCGGCATGGCACGGCATGGCACCGGCATGGCACGGCATGGCACCGGCATGGCACGGCATGGCACCGGCATGGCACGGCATGGCACTGGCATGGCACGGCATGGCACCGGCATGGCACGGCATGGCACGGCATGGCACGGCATGGCACGGCATGGCACGGCATGGCACGGCATGGCACGGCATGGCACGGCATGGCACGGCATGGCACGGCATGGCACGGCATGGCACGGCATGGCACCGGCATGGCACGGCATGGCACGGCATGGCACGGCATTGAATGGCATGGAATGGCATGGAATGGCATGGAATGGCATGGAATGGCATGGAATGGCATGGAATGGCATGGAATGGCATGGAATGGCATGGAATGGCATGGAATGGCATGGAATGGCATGGAATGGCATGGAATGGCATGGAATGGCATGGAATGGCATGGAATGGCATGGAATGGCATGGAATGGCATGGAATGGCATGGAATGGCATGGAATGGCATGGAATGGCATGGAATGGCATGGAATGGCATGGAATGGCATGGAATGGCATGGAATGGCATGGAATGGCATGGAATGGCATGGAATGGCATGGAATGGCATGGAATGGCATGGAATGGCATGGAATGGCATGGAATGGCATGGAATGGCATGGAATGGCATGGAATGGCATGGAATGGCATGGAATGGCATGGAATGGCATGGAATGGCATGGAATGGCATGGAATGGCATGGAATGGCATGGAATGGCATGGAATGGCATGGCACCGCATGGAATGGCATGGAATGGCATGGAATGGCATGGAATGGCATGGAATGGCATGGAATGGCATGGAATGGCATGGAATGGCATGGAATGACATGGAATGGCATGGCACCGGCATGGCACCGGCATGGCACGGCATGGCACGGCATGGCACGGCATGGCACCGGCATGGCACGGCATGGCACCGGCATGGCACGGCATGGCACCGGCATGGCACGGCATGGCACGGCATGGCACCGGCATGGCACGGCATGGCACCGCATTGAGTGGCATGGAATGGCATGGAATGGCATGGAATGGCATGGAATGGCATGGAATGGCATGGCACGGCATGGCACGGCATGGCACCGGCATGGCACGGCATGGCACCGGCATGGCACGGCATGGCACCGGCATGGCACGGCATGGCACCGGCATGGCACGGCATGGCACCGGCATGGCACGGCATGGCACCGGCATGGCACGGCATGGCACCGGCATGGCACGGCATGGCACCGGCATGGCACCGGCATGGCACCGGCATGGCACCGGCATGGCACGGCATGGCACGGCATGGCACCGGCATGGCACGGCATGGCACCGGCATGGCACGGCATGGCACGGCATGGCACCGGCATGGCACGGCATGGCACGGCATGGCACCGGCATGGCACGGCATGGCACGGCATGGCACCGGCATGGCACGGCATGGCACGGCATGGCACCGGCATGGCACGGCATGGCACCGGCATGGCACGGCATGGCACGGCATGGCACGGCATGGCACGGCATGGCACGGCATGGAATGGCATGGAATGGCATGGAATGGCATGGAATGGCATGGAATGGCATGGAATGGCATGGAATGGCATGGAATGGCATGGAATGGCATGGAATGGCATGGAATGGCATGGAATGGCATGGAATGGCATGGAATGGC